>CAMOHE010055630.1:84735-95490 GCA_946598075.1 Artocarpus hirsutus
CTAAATTGTCATTATAACCAAAATAATTGTTAAGCTCCATACATTCACCTGATGAAATTCCAAAGATCAAACCAGTCTCTGATATAATTTTACCCGAGGGCATGTGCTGCAATATTAATAAAGTGCTAACCTCTTAAGCATGCAAAACGTCATTGAAAATAGTATAATATAACTCCACTAATATAAAAATTTATTAACTTACAAAACAACAATTATCCTTCAACTAAGCTAAATTTTTAATCTTAGAGCTTTTACACATCAAATTATTTAGTATATAACAGATTAACATATATTGTCTTTATGGACCTGATTAACATGTTAGTATATAATATGATATCTCTTATTCTTTATTCGCGGATTAAACTTTGTTTCTTCACATGGTCTTTAATATCGGACTCAGCCGCGTATGAATTGAACTAATCAGAAACTACTTCAACACAGAATATGTGGTCGCTACATACTATTGTGGGGGCTAACATTTAAACCAAAAGAAAATAGCTTGGGTCAGGATCAAAATGTCACTTCGCTTGGGCCAAGTTCAAGAGTCTTCAGGGAGGAAGTATGTGGGAAGCTGCAGTTTGTAATAGATGCTTGCAGTCATAAAAAATCCATCTTCAATCCCACGCGGTTAGTCACAATAGTATACATCAGAAAAATCTTTTTTATTCTTATAAAATTATAACCATGTTACTTACAAATTTATAGACTCTAGTCTAATTTGTAATATATTTTTTAAACTAAGTCTTAACGTTTTATTAGTAGCAGGATTACAAGCAATAACCACTAGTACTATTCTAATTACCAAAGAATGATCACTAAAATTCAGGTCATTGATCATGCCGATTTCTAAAATATAGGCTATAATGAACCTTATATGATTGAGAACTTCAACAAACATGTTGAAGTATAAACGAAAGGAGGAATTCTTTTAGTCAGATAACTGACATGTTGTTTTTAGTACGACGAAAAGGAAAAATACACGACGTGTCGTTTATTGTCAAGTCACCAAATTCTCGGGAAAACGCTTAGGGAAGCTAGCGTGCTAAGCAGAGAATATTTTTAGTAAAATTATACTACATGGCATGTTTAGAAGGATGAAATTAAAATATCATAATTTATAAAAATATTTTTCAAATAGCCTATGTATTTTTTTTTTTTAAATTTAAGAATAGCATCATTTCGGGTATTATTATAATGATTTTCACATTTTATATCAAAAAATTACATATTAGTTATTATAAAATTATTATTTTATTATATGTGTAAATATTTTAGATTCTTATTTTTATAACAGTACTTAGTTAGATTATGATGTATATCTAAATTTATAAAAAAGAGAAAAAAAAGCATAAATCGAAAGATAAAATAGTGAAATGAAGAATGCAATAATCATTTCAATTTTTTTTTAAAGCGAAGGCGGTCCTACTTAGAAGAGGATTTCCAAAGTCAAAGTCTAGTCGTTTTGTTTGTTTGTTTATTCTTTGTTTTTTGTTTTTTTGTTTTTGATATTTTCAAATAAACCCAATAAGAACGGTAAGCTGAAAGCAAGGGCTTAGGCCTTTTGTCATGACAACGTGAGCAAAAGGTCGTGGGTTAGGTGTTTGGGTGAAAAATACTAATCCTTCCCTATTTCATATAGACTAGGGGTGACAAAACGGGTTGCTGGGTCGGGTTTGTGTCAGGTTGGAGTTAATTTTTACAAAAATAGGTCGACACTAACTCGACCTGTGACACGAACGGGTTGAGATTTCTCAACCCAAACACGACTCGTTTTGATACGGGTTGACACGAACACGACCCGTGTCAACCCGTTTCTTATACATAGTGTCAAAAAATACGACCCGTGACCCTTTTTTGACCCGTAACCCGATTGTAACCCGCAACCCAGCTGTGACCCGCCTACATTAATATATATAATATTAAAAAAAAAAAAATTAGAAGAGTTTTATACCACTTCAACAATAAGATGAGTGATAAGAGAAGCATGGTCTGATCTTTTAAGGGCTTATATTATATATATGAAATAATATTAATTTTTTAAAATTTAATTAATTAAAAATGGGTAAAAAATGGGTAATTTTCGTGTCAGACGGGTTGACCTGAACACGACCCGTTTTTTGACGGGTCAGTTTCGGGTCGACATTAAAATGACCCGTGGTCAAATTTTTTGACACTAACTCGCAAAAAATCGTGTCGGATTCGTATCATGTCGTCGTGTAATAACCCGTATTGCCGGCCCTAATATAGACCAGTACGAGTCCCATAAACAGGGATTTAGCTTATATACCTTTTTTTTTTTTTGTCCTTCGAATAATATTATACCAAGTCAATTAAAATATTTTAACTAACATGATTAATGTTATAATATTTTAATTGACAAAAATAAGGAGACATATAAGTCGAATCCAAGAAACAAGTGGATTATTTTTGGTTAATGGAGAATTTTTCAGTCAAAGTGTCACTAAACTAAACATGGACCTAGGATTATTAATCCTAGTCCAAATCTGGTGTTCTAGACATGGCCTAGAAGGATTAGAAAAATAACGTGAACTTAGTGCCGAAATGCCAAGCTATTAAGTTTATAAGATGTCAGCAACAGACTGTTTTTTTTACCTTGAAACAACAAAACCTCATTTGGTTTTTTTTTTTTTTTTCCGAAAGTTTTTTAGAATATTTTTATATATTTTTTGAGGTAAACATTTAAAAACATTCTCGATATAATTTTTAAAAAATTTTTATAAAATTTTTTTAAAATACAACCATTTTTACTTTTTTTTTTTTAATACTGTCAAACAATAATTATGCTGAAACTTGATCGCAAGTATCATTAATCATCATCACTTGTAACAATGTCCTGAGTTCTATTGTGAACGGAGACGTAATTTTTTCACTTGCATGAAAATTTTTAACGTGGACATGACTTAAAATTTTTATTGGTAAAAAATTATTCCAATTGCTAGAACAATAATTTTTACTTATAATAAGAGAAAAAGACAATTTCTGACAGCAAGAGACCTCAAAAAAAATAAAAAAATGGAAATCAAAACCAAAGTCTAACGAAGCACTTGCGTGTAGACTGTCTTTAGGTGCGATGATTCTTTTTGTAAGGTCACTATTCATTGTTCTGATCGGGATAGGACTTTGGGCCACTAACGTCATAATCACAAGTCACATCGCCCATTGACTTGGCCAGGTCTCCGCTGCCGTCGTCTTCTATTCTCCCTCTCTCGCCCTCTTTTGAGATATTTAGCTTATAATACTTTTGTTTTATGTTTATTTAAAAGTCATGCTCTCACTTTTTGATATCATTGAATCGATATCTTTAAATTAAATTTATATTTTATTTTAATCAAAAGTTAGTTTTAGCTTTTTAAATTATCAAAAAAAATTCACACTTTCAAAAAAGAAAAAGATGAAAACAAAAATATACAAAACACTTATTTTTATGATATTTTATATATTTTTAATTCAAGACTTTTAGTATAAAGTTTTTTAAGTTTTTATCTTTTAAAATATAAGGATATTTTGGATAATTTTTAAGTCAAAATTAAAGATTAATCAGGATAAAGTATAAATTTATAGTATTAAATCTAATTTAAATGTATATATTTGATGAGATAAAAAATAATTGTATAACGTTTAAATAAACCTAAAATATAAAATATAAAGACGTAAATAACCTCTTTTCTATGGCTTCTTTTTCACTATTTGAGTTATGAGAGGGAAAAAAATATTCATGCATAATATATACAAAATGTTATTTCTTTTTATTTTGTCGGCAAGTTTTCAATAGAAATTTATCTTTTAACCGTCAAATTTACCAAAAAAATAATTTTAACTAAATCTAGTGGTTTAAAAACATATAACCTTGGTAAAGTTCCTACTACAAAAGTCCTATTTTATGGTTCGTTTCAAATATTGAAGCAGTGTAATTCACAACAAATTTAAGTACGTATAATATGGATTGGCTGACCTCTTTTAAGGGCAAATTTCTTACTTTTTTTAATAACTAATTTGATCAAAAGAAGCACTATAGAGATCAAAAGCGATGTTTTCTCTCTTTCCCTTTCATATAACGTAAAAAGAATCGTTAGAATAATCTTGTGTTTGACAAGTTCAAAGTGTGAAATTTGTAAAATTAGGACATATAAAAACAATATATATATATATATATATGTATATTATACAATATAAAGTTCTCTTACATAATAGTGTTTAAGTTCAAACCCATGTCACATGTTATAAGATAATATAACTACTAGGGTTTTATAGAAAGTCTTTCTTAAAATTACCAAATTACTCATTATTAGTAGAGCCAATTTCAATTGTCTTCTCTTCATTCCCTTTTTTTTCATTTTGGAGATGCCCCCTTAACCTAAACTTAGTCATAGAAATTACACGTTCGCATGAAAATATCAAAGCACAATACTTTGAGAGGCAAATTCTTTCTTAATAAATCCTCAAACTCTAAAAACAGAAAATTATTAGATTTAACACAGATACCGCAAACTCATTATATCTTACACTTGTAATGGAATTATCCAATTAAAGTGAAGAATCACCCGAAATCATACACTTAACATAGAGGAAAGACAAAATCTAAATTGTCATTATAACCAAAATAATTGTTAAGCCGATACGTTCACTTGATGAAATCCCAAAGATCAAACCTGTCTCTGATATAATTTTACCCGAGGGCACGTGCTGCAATACTAATAAAGTGCTATCACTTAAGCGTGCAAAACGTCAATGAAAATAGGATAATATACCTCCAATAATATACAAATTGATTAACTTATAAAACAATAATTATCCATCCACTAAGCTAAAGTTTTAATCTTGGAGCTTTGACACATCAAATTACTTAGTAAATAATTTTTAGAAATTTGGTATAAAGACTTGAAACATTTAACGAAATACGCTTTCTTTAGAGCATTAGTTGCCCACTCTCAATTGAGATTGTTTACAAGAATTATTCTGCAAATCACTTCCAGGTTATGGCAAGCCTATGAATGTGTTTCTGCTCTAAGCAATAACGAAAAAACATAAAGAATATTTGAACACTTTTCTAAGAGAAAGAAAGAACGTGAAAAGACAAACAAAGTTAACTTTTTTATGATCATGTTTTTAATTTATAATTAAAAGACAACCATTGATTACACTATTTTGAAAATAACTGCTGCTTATTTAGAAAAATTGTAGCTATTTTGATCAATAAAGTTCAAATTTTACACTGTTTTTGAAAAGAGATAACTTTTCTAGAATGAATTCGAATTATTTTAAATTAATTAATTAAATCTGAAAGTAAAATAAAAAATTAAATACGAATAAAACAAAATAAAATAAAATATTATTTTTACAGGTGCTACGTGTCACACACACGAGCCTACATACTCAAGTATGCTTAATATGCACTAAAAGCCCCTCTATTGCCTCATGGTCCGTGCGTAAATGTGAGCTTTACATAGGTATACAAGTTATCAATCCCTTCAAAAGTAGAGTCTTATAAAATCAAAACTAAATTTGTTATCATAGTATGATCTTAAACGGTAAGAAAATAGACTTGGCTTTTGTTATCATAGTTTCCATACAAGAACCTTGCTCGGACGAGGTACCTAGTACCATTGTCTGCCAAAGGTTTTGAATCGGAGATTCCAAAGCTGTTGCTCATTCTGCCCTCCGTACGGTGGTGAAATGCCCCGGTTTTCACCGGTTTCTGTGAAGTATGCATCCGAAAAGTAAGTGATACCGATTGTTTCATCTGTGTAGCTTGAGACATCAGATATCCCACAGTCAATACTAATGAAACCTGAAAATTTTAAAATGGATTAATAGCATTTTGATTTGCCAAGAAAACAAATTTTACATAAATTAACTTGCAATTATGGCACAGGAAAATGCTTGAGAAAAATGCTTGAAGAAGACCATTTCCGTAACTCTCCTCGGGTTGAACCGCAGAACTAAGGTTAAATAGATTTCTTCTTTTTATTGTTATAGATATTAGGTAAATTAATAAGCCTTCCTAGGCAGATGAAATGAAAATAAATCCGTTAATTAATTACCATCAACTTACCTATTAAATTAATGCCAAAAATGATGATGTCTTTAATTTGTGCCTTCATGTACCCAACTCCTTACTAGAAACATTCACAGGTATGCTAGAAAAATTCCACAGAAAACACATTTAGACTTGTGATTATGGAAATAATTATATGGTTCTATTTGACAAGACATCTCTCAGTCTCACAGCTGAAATGCCCACCTGAATGTTATAATGGAATATAATATTAATTTAATACTCTAACTGGGATTGAAAAAATTATTTTTCTTCTCTTTTAAGAAATGTGAATCTAACTTTGATAGCTACTTAACTAACAAGTGCCAATATTTTTCTATTGATTAGCTCAAAGAGGATATATATACCATGACATATTCAATTTGGTAGCTTAACATAAAGAAAAAGGAAAGGCTAAAAGCTTAATGTCACTATTCTAATGCGTGGACTTAAGTACAATATGACCATGTTGCAATTCGCTGAACTTTGTCTGTATCATATAATTCATATAAGTGCTCGCAGATATTATATCAGTAGATGCCAGGTCGTTTTATTTTTTTCTTTCCTTGCTATTTTTTTTTTTCCACGCATATTCAATATGTATGCGGTTTTCTTTGTTTCAGACGTGAAACTTATCACAAAAATTTGGTCAATTAATATTTACGAGGTGCAACTAATTTCTATTTTAATTTCATTAGATATCTGCTCCTTTTTCAGTTTTTTTTTTGGCGCCCTTCAAGCTCTGTTTTATTTACACAGAAACTCAAAACTTTAGCATAAGGTGTTACGATTTGATATTTCTTATTTTTCGCATTGTTGGTCTATGAAGTGAACTATTAATACTGTCAAAATTGGGTGTAAATACTTATTTTTTGAATAAGCTGGTCCATGAATTATTATTAATATTTTTACAATTTTAATCTTTACATCTTAAAATTGACGATGGAGGTTTAAAATAATAGATGCAATGATACGTTTATCATTTAATCACTTAAAACTTCACAAACTGCTGATAAAAAAAAAAAAAAAAGACCAAGTTGCAAAGTGCATGGTCGTTACAACTACCAGAAAAGTGGTGGACGACGACAAGATTAACAACAACAATTGAGTAAACAATGACAGTGGTCAAGATGTCGTCTATAAAGGATGTCGTGAAATCTCTAAGGCTTTGACGACATCTCTTACTTGTCGTTAAATAATTAACGACACTAAACTATTGTTGTTAAAAGGAGACCTTTAATACAACATCTATATAGATGTCGTTAATTATTGTTTCAAATGTTATTAACGATATCTTTATTGGAAATGTTGTATGTACTTTTCAACGACATTTAAAAACTAAATGTCGTAAATAATATATCGTTAAATGTAGTTTTTTTTTGTAGTGTACCGTGCTAAGGGACGGGATTCAGAAGTCTTATGGTTGGAGAACACTTCAGCTGAAGTTGTGAAATCAGTCACAAGACGGTGGTTTCTTCGAGCCAATTCTGCTGCCAAACACTCCTTTAGGTCAATCAATACCCACCTCATGTTTGGCCTTTTAGTGGATTTTGGAGATACATATGCCATTGCTATTTCAACAGCTTTCCAAACAGAATTAGTGTCGTAATCTCTTTGCAATCTTTGATCAGTAATACTTCCGATGTCTCCATTATCAAGCATGAAACTAACCCACTTGCTTATGTGAATCCTCTCATTGCCTCTGCAAAGAATGGCAGATCGACTTGTAATTATTTGTAGGAGAACCAACCCAAAGCTATAAACATCACTTTTCTCAGTTAGCCTCTTTGTGGTATAGTATCTACAAGACAAGCCAAATTAGTTGTTTTATTATTTTGATCAGTTCTATCATGTGTAGTCTTAAAAATTTGAAACCTTCTAAATAGTATGGGAAAACAAATAAAACAGAAGCTTACTCGGGATCAAGGCATCGAGGAGTTCCAGCAACAACTGTAGACGCATGAGTGCCATCATTTGTTAGGGACTTCATCTTTAAAGAGGAACATGCTGATATTCACACAGTTGTTATTGACATTGATTAGGCTTCTATTCTTGATATTGTTCAAGAAGCAAGCCAAATCAAGACAATATCAGAGAACCTCTTATTTAAGAACTTGTTCCAAAAGAACAAATTTTACTACCTCAAGAATATATGTCATTAAGGAGATCCACTAGAGAAAGTAGAAGTGCGGTGTCAGATGATTACGTTGTATTTCTCTAAGAATATGAGTTTGACATTGATGTGATAGAAGATGATCCAATCAACTTCTGTTAAGCCATGAAAGTTTTAAATCTCAAGAGTGGATTGATGCCATGAGTGAGAAGATAAAATCCACGAAGGACAATGACGTTTGGGATCTTGTCCCATTGACTGAAGGAGCGAAACTCATTGGTTGCAAATGGATTTTTAAGACCAAGAGGGACTCAAAAGGCAATGTAGAGAGGTATAAGGCTCGTCTTGTTGCTAAAGGCTTTAAACATAAAGAAGGCATCGATTATAAAGAGACTTTCTCTTTGGTTTTTTTGAAAGACTCTTTCAAATTCAAAATGGCATTCGTGGCGCATTTTGACCTTGAGCTTCATCAAACGGATGTTAAGATTGCGTTTTTCAATGGCAACATTGATGAAACAATCTATATGGTTCAAACTAGAAAACTTTATGCCAGGAGATACAAATAAGATGGTTTACAAATTGAAGAAATCTATCTATGGGCTTAAGCAGGCCTCTTGTCAGTAGTATTACAAATTCATCAAGTTATCATCTTGTTTGGTTTTGAGATGAATGTGGTCGATGATTGTATATACCACAGGTTTAGTGAGAGTAAATATATTTTCCTAATTTTATATGTTGATGATATTTTGCTTGCCAGCAATGATATAGGCTTACTACATGAAATCAAGAGATTTCAATCAAAGAAATTTGAGATGAAATATCTTTATGACGCCTCTTTTGTGTTAGGTATACTGATACACCGGGATCGCTTTCGGGGTATTCTTGGATTATCACAAAAGGACTATATCGAAAAGGTTCTTAAAAGATATGGCATACAGGATTACAAACCAAGTGATACCCCTATGGCTAAGGGAGACAAGTTTAGACTCAATCAATGCCTTAAAAATGATTTTAAGATTTAGGAAATGTATAAGATTCCTTATGTATTAGCAGTGAGGAGTCTAATATATGTTCAGGTTTGTGCGTGTCGAGATATTGCATATGTTACAAGGATGTTGGGTATATATTTAAGCAATCTTGGAAAGGATCACTAGATAGCAACCAAACAAGTCTTGAGATATTTACAGAGAACATAAGACTACATGCTCACGTATCAGAGGTCGGAATAGTTTGAGATCATTGGGTATACTGACTTCGATTATGCTGAATGCCATGATAGTATGAAATCTATGTCAGGCTATATCTATCTTCTAGCTAGTAGTGCTGTCTCTTAGAAGAGTGCTAAACAGTCTCTTATAGTAGCTTCTACCATGGAGGCAGAATTCATAGCATGTTGTAAGGCATCCAATTATAGAACATAGCTATGAAATTTTGTCATGGGGCTGTGTATAGTGGACAGTATTCAAAGACCACTCAAGTTATTTTGTGACGTTAAATTAGCAGCTCTATATTCAAACAACAACATGTGTTGGATGAAGTCAAAACATATAGACATCAAGTTTTGGTTGTGACAAAATGAGTTTAGAGTGGACAATTGTCTATAGAGCACATCGGTATAAATTCCATAATTGCAGATCTACTTACTAAAGGATTACTACCTAAAATATTTCATGAGCACATTGCTCATATAGGTGTCATGTCTTATGAGGATATTCAATTTAAGTAGGAGTTTGTAATTTTAGATGCTTTTTTTGATGTAGACACTTTTTAGTTATTTTAGTTTATAGATATTTTAAGGTTATTTTTTGTAAAAATAAATTTATGATTTATTCACAGTCTGATCTTGGTATGGTTTGATCTTACTAAGATTTTGAAATGGACCAATTAAAAATAGGCATGTTAAGATCACATTGCATGAAATTTTCATGCTACACTTACATGCTTGATCTTTGTCATTAGTTGTATTGGTATATGTAAACATTAATGGGTATAGTTAGATATATGTAATGAAGATCGTTTTGGTCCTATATTGATATAATTAATAGCCAAGATTGTTGGGATGTATAAGGTTTTGATAGCAATATTTATGAGCTTGTAAGGTATAATTCATATTTATAAAGTTGTATATATACCCCAAGTGAGAGATTGTTGGAATTAATAAAATATATAGGTTAATATATTAAATAAATATATATTAAAGGCTATAAGAAAAGGTTTTTCAATTAAAGTAATCAATTTGAGTTTTGAGCTTTTAATGTACGGATTCCGAGGCAGTTTATATACATACACAAATAGGGTGTTTGGCATAGGATAGTCTAGACTATTATCTCAATTGTAAACAGTGTAAAGCTCTTACATATTACTATAAAAATAAAAAAGTTGCTACAGTGTAAAGCTCTCACATGCTACAGTAAAAACAGTTTTAACCAATGGTTCCCACTGCCATGTCAAATACAAATAGGGTGTTTGGCATAGGATAGTCTAGACTATTATCTCAATTGTAAACAGTGTAAAGCTCTCACATATTACTATAAAAATAAAAAAAGTTGCTACAGTGTAAAGCTCTCACATGTTACAGTAAAAACAG
>CAMOHE010055630.1:95510-105762 GCA_946598075.1 Artocarpus hirsutus
AAAAATAGGCATGTTAAGATCACATTGCATGAAATTTTCATGCTACACTTACATGCTTGATCTTTGTCATTAGTTGTATTGGTATATGTAAACATTAATGGGTATAGTTAGATATATGTAATGAAGATCGTTTTGGTCCTATATTGATATAATTAATAGCCAAGATTGTTGGGATGTATAAGGTTTTGATAGCAATATTTATGAGCTTGTAAGGTATAATTCATATTTATAAAGTTGTATATATACCCCAAGTGAGAGATTGTTGGAATTAATAAAATATATAGGTTAATATATTAAATAAATATATATTAAAGGCTATAAGAAAAGGTTTTTCAATTAAAGTAATCAATTTGAGTTTTGAGCTTTTAATGTACGGATTCCGAGGCAGTTTATATACATACACAAATAGGGTGTTTGGCATAGGATAGTCTAGACTATTATCTCAATTGTAAACAGTGTAAAGCTCTCACATATTACTATAAAAATAAAAAAAGTTGCTACAGTGTAAAGCTCTCACATGTTACAGTAAAAACAGTTATAACCAATGGTTCCCACTACCATGTCAAACACCATAAGCATGATGATAAATCCCTTATAATTGGGGCATAATTCAATTGTCAGGGTTAGCAGTTATATAAAAGAGTTGTAGTCTCCAAGTCAACACATATGTAATTTTTCTATCACTCATCTACAGAGAGATCATAGAAATATTCTTCAAATGAGGACTTACGTACTAGACTTAGAAGATCCTCAATCTACAGACTCGGGAATCACAATTCAAGGAATAGATTTACGATAGCTTCCGCAACTTATTAATTATATCAGTGATTTAACATGAATGATCCTGGTTGATGATGACTTATGTACTAGACTTGAAAGACTATACTAGATATTCTTTAAAGGAGGACTTACATACTAGACTTGGAAGATCCTTAACCTACAGACTCAAAAATCACAATTCAATGAATAAATTTACATTAGCTTTTGCAACTTATTAATTATATCAGTGATTTAAGATGAATGATCCTGATTGATGATGACTTTCATTACATTATTTTGTCCTAACAATTAAAACCGCCAAGGAAAAACAGAATGAATAAACCCGTACAGTACGGAAGCCATGTACAACACTTTTAACAAAACGAAAAAACAAAAGTAGCAACTGTGTTTAAAAATAATTGATCATTGATGCATACATAAAAGTAATTGATCATTGATTGAACATTCGATTATCTGAAAATGAACTTGAGAAGTCAGTTGGAAGAATATATATATATATATATATTCTGGTTATAACATTCGAGAAGTTATTTTTTGCACTTGTCATTTTACCCTTTCTATGTCGTTTTGTCAGGTGTCGTTCTATGAGATATTGTCGTTTTAAAAATAATGTCGCTTACTATGAAGTCGTTGTTTTCTGAGTAAATAAATATTGTCGTTTTCTGTCATGTCATTCACAATTCATCTCATTAATATGTCATCGACTTTTCAGGTGATTCATTAATGCTTTAGTTATATTGTCGTTTCTGAGGATGTTGTTGCGTGTCACTTCCATGCTTTCTTTTATTTTATTTTTTCTTTTCTTTCAATTTCTGGTCGTTTTTATAGAATACGTATGTACTACATAATTTTATTGTGTTGACCATTCTGAATGCGTTGTTTTTTTGGGAACAAATATAGCATTGTTTAAGACAAGATATTGTCGTGTTTTTTCTGATATTGTCTTTTTTAAGCTTGACGTCGTATAGACAGAACATTGTGGTTTTTAACGCTGCTTTTCAGTGGGTTGTCGTTTCTAAATATAACGTCTAAAAAATATGACGTCATTGGGAAAGGACATTGTCGTTTTCGGAATAATATCGGGTTTTAAGACATTAGATGGTTTCGTTTCTCTGAGGATTTCGTTTCTGATAATGATTTGGTGTTCTAGGATATGGTATCCTTTTGTCTTAGTGTTGTTTTCTTAATTTTTTATTGTTGTTGAATCGAGATGATTGATGTCTTTTAGTTTCATTTATGAATCCGTTTTCCAATTGAAAAACTATTCTATCGACCTCTATAAAATATTCCATTATTTTCTTGCAATAAAAATAGATCTTTGATGGTTAGAGTGGAAATAAAAGACTCAAAGAAATATAAAACGAGTTGAAAAGACACATAAAGAAGTACAGTAACATGCTCGTTTTCTTTTCCATTATCTCAAACTAGACTTTATTTTTTGGTCACAGGCAAACCCTTATAGTAAATTCATACTCGACTCTATCTAAATGTAAAAGGTTTGAATCCCCTGTCCTAAATTCAAAAAGATACTCTGTTTCCTTGTATACATGGTTGATGGTTCCACCGAAGATACTTTACCTTAGTACCTTAGAAAGCATCCACAATAATAATATAATAATAATAATTATCATCATAATTGATTAAAGCACAAAATACAATAAAAATCCGGCAGCTGATGCAACCATTTGAAGAACAAGCTTGAACGTTCCAAATGAGTACCCGTGTGAAGCAGAAGAAGTATTATTTGAGGGTGAAGATGAAATTTCATTTCCGGGCACATTGGAATCAATACTGCATGAAAAAAACTTTATTTTTTAGGTGTACTTTCAGTACAGGACTACTAAGATTAAAGTTCAAAAGTAAGAGAGTGTTTGAATCAGTTTCAATTGTCAGTTAGAATTAGAAATATTGTTGCAATTCAATTTCTATGTGAGAAAATATCATCCTAAAGCTAGTCCAAACCAGAATTTTCTCGGTTTGAACCGATAAGCTAATCATGCTATAAATAGTTCCCATTTTTCTTTTTTGGAAAACAGCAAATACAAGGGAGGATTTAGGAAAAATAAAAGGAACAGCTTCGTTTGAATTCATGAGACATTTGATTAAAGGTTACAAGGCAAACCTTAATGATAGACCATTTTTCGATCTTTCAAGAAGTGCAGCTGGAACTGGACCCGTGAAGTTGTTTCCTTTCAAGTTTCTGTGAAAGTGACAGAGCAGTAAGTCTCCATAAAATGTCAACAAGAAAGTTAAACATTACAAATCTTGATTAACTTACAAAATCTTTAAGGATGGCAGTTCAGCAAGAAATTCGGGCACTGTCCCACTTAGACTATTGTTTGATAGATCCCTGAAATGTGTAAATTATAATTTTGTCAAGCGTTCCTATCAATGAAATTAAGAAGGGATGAATTTTTTCAATAATTGGGTTCTAAATTGACAATAAAATGTCATATATGAGTGATAAAGATACTTACAAATATTGTAACATTGTCAGATCAGCAATGTAAGGAGATATTTCCCCCTTTAATCCACTTGAGGACAAATTCCTGATTCATGTGCAGCAATATTTTTCAGTAAGAGAGAATTAGTAATAGGTCTTGTGTGTGGCTACTCTTTTAACTCCCACATGATTTATGTAATGAGAAGGCGTGTCCTAAATAGCTTATTTTTGGTTTTTTTTTTTTAAACCTAACTAGGGAGACTTACAAGGATATAATTCTAGGCGGGTCTGCTGTGTCAAAGCTTTGACAAATAAGACCATCCCAAGTGTAAGCTTTAGGGGCGCAAGGATCCCCTTGCCAGTCTCTCCTTAGTAATTCATACTCCAATTTGATATTCAAAATAGCTTGAACTATGCATTAAAAAAGGAAAAAAAACTAAAAATTAGTTAGTCATATCAACAATTGAAAAGTAGAGAGTGCAATATTTGCCATAGAAAAAGAAAAAAAAAATTACCATCTATTTGATTTGTTTCTTGGTCCAAGAACTCCTTTAACACATAGACCTCCATGGCGTTTATAAGAGGTGGTAGAGTTGAATTTCTGGTTTTATTGAACCAAATCATCATCTTTTCTTCAGTGTCTGTTGTGATGCCAGAGGAGCTCTATATTGTGTTTTCCCCCAAGTATTTAGGAACAAATGGTCCACACCATAATTTTCCATTAATATAGATGTTGAACTCTCTCGATTGGTTCTTTTTTAGTTTCTCAAGTTCTGAAAAGTGCATGTAGAAGTAATATTTGGAGGTGATATTTAAAGAGTTAAAATAGATTCCCAATATAACCAGTACTTCTATTCCGCGTGTACGCAGTATTTATGACAGTGAACGGGACTCCGTAGAAGTTCTTGGATATAGAATTCTCGTCCTTAAGAGGCGTATTTAATGGTTTCCAGATATCTGCATAAAAGGGTGACCACAAACGGTCATAAGCGTCATCTTTATACCTACAAATCAAAAAGAGTCATATGTTAAGAACGTGAGCAAAGTTTTTGAAATAATAGGTGACATAAAAAGATACAAAATTATGTATGTATTTAAAAAAAAAAGATACAAACTGACTAACCTCATTACGCGATTGGTTTCAGAAGCAAAATCAAAGCGCTGATGGAGGTGTAGTGATCCCATTTCACTTACATAAATTTTGTTGTTCAAAGGCCTTAACTCTAAGACTGATATGAATGGAACCCCAAAACCTGTGTTTACTAAACAAACATGTATATAATCTGATGCCGGGACCTGTATGATATCTTTGTTTATGATACTTCCTGAATCCTCAATTACCACTGTATCCCATAAGTTAGCTCCAATGTACAAATCGAATTTTGGGACTGGGCTTTCGTTGTGGTAGTTTCCATACATGAACCGTGCTCGGATCAAGTACCTAGCATCCTTGCCTTGCGAAGGTTTGAGAGTGTAACAGTTTTTGATTCCTTGAGGGAAGCTTCGCACATTCCAAAACTGCTTTTCAGCTGTTCGCAATTTGTATGCAGGTGTAACGTCTCTGTTTTCACCGGTCTCTGTGAAGTTCGAGTCTGAAAGGTAAGTGATGCCGGTTTCTTCATCTGTATAACTAGAGCCGTCTGATGTCCCGCAGTCTATGCTAATGAAGCCTACAAAAGAGAAGGTATATCTAAAATATGCCTTAAATTCTTGATAAAAATCATTACTTTGCAGCCATTATAGAGGTGGGGCTTTCAAACCTGACTGATCTTGAGCCTGAACCAGAACAGACAGAACAAATGCGCCTTGAATTACCATGATGAAGAAATGCTTAGACATGATTACTATCTTCGATAGGGAAATTCCTAGTTCTTTTTATGCATTCAAACGAAAATGGGGGAAGAAAGTAGGAAAGAACTCAAGAAGTTGTAACAAAATTGATATGACATTTCGGAAAGGGTGTTTTATAATGCAGTGTGCATCATCTCATTATTTAGTAAATGGTTTTTATTGTTATCCTTTCATTCAGCAGGTCTCCTGGGTTTATATTATTACACAATTTTCAGAAACTGAAGAATTGTGGTTTGATTATGATAATTAAGGATAAAAATTACACTATATAACCAAATAATTATGATGAAATTGGATTTCAATTAATATTTTAAAAATAGCCATAGTTACGTAGTAATTATTATAATGATATCATATTTTGTATTATAATTAAATAGTAATCATTGAGGCATATTCACAAATTGAAACCATATTCTAATTTTACAATAAGAATTATGACATATGTTTCAGTAACCCAATTAAGAAAAGCATGGACAGTACATATGTTCTATGATTGACAGACACTATATGATAACAGATGAATTGTTCAAAGTCTTGAGAATATGATATCTCTAATTCTTTATACAATGATTTAATTTTCTCACGGATTAAACTTTGTTTCTTTATATGGTCTTTAATATCAGAGTCAACCGCGTTTGAATTGAACTAATCAGAAACTACGTTCAACACAGAATATGTGGTTGCTAACATTTAAACCAGAAGAACATAGCTTGGGTCAGGATCAAAATGTCGCTTCGCTTGGGCCAAGTTCAAAAGTCTACAGGGAGGAAGTTTCTGGGAAGCTGCAGTTAGTAACAGTTAATGGTAGTCATAAAAAAAATCACCTTCGCATCATGCGGTTATAACCCGTTAGTTACAATGACTATCATCAGAAAAATATTTTTTATCCCTATGAAATTATAAGCCTGTTACTCGCAAAACTACAGACTCTGGTTTAATATGTAATATATTTTTTTAAACTGGGTCTTATCATTTTATTTATAGCAGCTTATAACCTCATAGAGTTAAATAAAATTGCCACTCATCACCACTAGCAATGACCACTAGTACTATTCTAATTACCAAAAAATGATCACTAAAATTCAGGTCATTGATCATGCCGATTTCTAAAATATAGGCTATAATAAACTTTATATGATTGAAAACTTCAACAAACATATTGAAGCATGAACGAAAACAGGAATTCTTTTAGCCAGATAACTGATATGTTGTTCTTGGCACGATAAAAGGGAAAAATACACGACGAGTCGTATATTGTCACCACCACCAAATTCTCAAAAAAAAAAAAAAAAATGAAAAACACTTAGGGAGGCTAGCGTACTAAGGAGATAATATATTTTTAGTAAAATTATACTACATAGCATGTTTAGAAGGATGAAATAAAAATATCATAATTTTTAAAAATATTTTTCAAATAGCCTATGTATTAATATTTTTGTTTAAGGACAGCATAATTTCACATTTTAAATTAAAAAAATTACGTATTAGTTATTTTAAAAATATTATTTTATTATATGTGTAAATATTTTTTATTCTTATTTTTTTAACATTACTTAGTAAAATTATGATATATGTCTAAATTTATAAAAAAAAAAAAAAGAGGGGAAAAAAGCATAAATCGAAAGATAAAATAGTGAAATGAAGAATGCAATAATCATTTCAATTTTTTAAGCGAAGGTGGTCCTACCTGGAAGAGGATTTCCAAAGTCCAAGTCTACTCTTTTTGTTTATTTGTTTGTTTGTTTTTTTGATATTTTCAAAGAAACCCAATAAGAGTGGTGAGTTGAAAACAAGGGCTTAGGCCTTCTGTCATGACAACGTGTGCAAAAGGTCGTGGGTCGGGTGTTTAGGTGAAAAATACTCAATCCTTTCCTATTTCATATAGATTACTGCGAGCCCCATAAAAAAGGATTTAGCTTATGTATTTTATTTTTTTTAATTTTTTTCATTAATATTATACCACATTAATTAAAATATTTTAACTAACATAATTAATGCTACAATATTTTAATTCACATATATTATTGAAAGAATATAAATGACACATAAATAAGAAGACATATAAATTGAATCCAACAAATAGTAAGATTATTTTTTATTAATGGAGAATTTTTTCCCTCAAAGTGTCACTAAACATGGACATAGGATTATTAATCCTAGTCCAAATCTGATGTGCTTGACATGGCCTAAAAGAATTAAAAAAATAACGTTAACTTAGTGCCAAAAATGATGCCATGCTATTAAGTTTATAAGATGTCAACAACAAACTGTTTTTTTCTTCTTTTTTTTTTTTGTTTTTTTGCTTGAAACAACGACGAAATAATAGGTTTGTGGGTCTGGAAATAATTATGCTGCAACTTGATCACAAGTATCATTAATTATTGATCACTTTTAACAATGTCCTGAGTTCTATTGTAAATGGAGACGTAATTTTTTCACTTGCATGAAAATTTTTAACGTGGACATGACTTACTATTTTTATTGGTAAAAAATTATTCCAATTGTTAGAACAATAATTTTTACTTATAATACAAGAAAAAGACAATTTCTTACCGTAAGAGGCCTAAAAAAAATAAAAAGAAATGGAAAATCAAAACCAAAGTCTAACGTAGGACTTTGGTTTAGACTGTCTTTAGCTGAGATAATTCTTTTTGTAAAGTCACTATTCATTGTTCTGATCGAGAGAGGACTTGGGCCACTAACGTCATACTCACAAGTCACATCGCCCACTGACTTGGCCAGGTCTCCGCTGTCGTCATTTTCCATTCTCCCTCTCTCCTCCCTTTTTTTTTTTTTTAAAAGATATTTACCTTATTATATATTTGCATTTAAGTTTATCCAAAATCATATTTTAAGTTTTTGACCTTATTCAATATATGTCTTTAAATTAGATTTATTATATAAATCTATACTTTATTTGTAACGACCTAAAATTTTAATGCATTAAAATTTACATTAAATTAAAAATTAAATTAAGATAAAAGTGTAAATTAAGAAAGAATATCGTATAATAACATGAAAATTATACGGTATTGGAATAATACAGTGTAAAAAAAATCACTGATGAAATTATGCAATAAAAAAATTACACTGTAAAAATAATACAATGTAAGAATTAGATTGCTGTAAAGTCACATAGTATAAAATTAAACTGTGTAAAAAGTGTTTTTCACACTTTTTCTTATAAAAGCAAAAAGAGAAAAAAAAAAAAAAAAGGAAAATTCGAGATAAACTCGGGACTTTCTCTCTCTTCTTTCTCTCTCTAATTTCTCTCTCCTCACACAAAAGTGACTTTGAGAGTTTGAGCTTCGTTTTCGACACCTCCTACACCGTTGTAAAGATCTCGACGAGCTGAGCTCAACGGTGTGCCGAACAGTCCGAAATGATGCCGGAGGAAGGTCCACGCGCCCCCAAAAGTGGCGGTGGAAGCCAATTTTCCCGAGCTGAGATCTTCGCCGTCCGACCACCAATCGAGGTGATTTTGGTCTCTATGGACTCAGGGTGAAGAGAGGAGCAAGATGGTACCAAGTTCCCAGCTCAATTCTAGCTGGAACGGCCTCGACGGAGTAGCTCCGTCGCCGCCGTGGCACCACCGCGGGAACCGCCGTTCCCGGCGGCGGTGAGGTGCACCGCCGGTTTCAAAAGCTTCAGAGTGGGCCGGCCATCAAAATCCCCACACCAATTGCACGACCCAATGGACGGTTGCCGAAGAACGACCTCCGCCCGCCACCGCCGCCGTGGTGGCCACCGTCGCCGCCATTCCCGGCCTCGTTGCCCCAAATTGATGAGGGGGAAACGCTCAGAGGCTCATGGGGAAGCTCTTGGAGCTTCCAATTTCACGAAAACACCACGGGAAGGCGGAGAACGGCCTCCGCCTTGGACCGCCGCCGTGGTGGAGGTGGAACCGTTGTTCCACTCAAATTCGAGCAACCCCACCATGGGGGAATTGCTCAAAGAGCCACGGGGAATGATTCCCCTAGCTCAATTTCACGGCATCATCGCCGGAAAGCCGAAATCGGGATCGCCGGTTTTGGCCGAGAATCCCGTGTTCGATTCGAGCAATTGGAGGCCAAATTGCATGAAATTGACCCCACCAATGGACTCAGGAGGGTCGATTTATGGGGGGTAGGCTCAAGCCCAGCCACCAACGAGGGCAGTTGACGGCGGTCAACCGCCGGTCAACGGCAGTCAACGTCGGTCAACGGCCGGCGAAGGCTCGTTTTGGGATTTTGCGATCCGGACCTCCGATCGACGATCCGAGACCGCCTCCCGACTCGTTTCGATGCTCTGAACGCAACGGTGACCTCCGTTCGAGCTAATTCAACTCCGATGAAATCGTCCGGTACCGACTGCACGCGGATCGAGGCGATTCAAACAACAGTATTGGAGTCCAGAAGGACATGTTCAAGAATGTATGATCTCCAGGAAGCATTTCTAGCCATGTATGGTAGCTCGAGGAGCACTGCAGAGGATGCTTCATATACTGTGGAGACAACGAGGTACAACCGGACCCGCGTAGCTCGGAGTCCAAGTAAGTGACAGTCTCGCTTACATTATGTACTGTATTAAATGCATTGTGATAGATGCTCAATTTTAAGGATTTTAAGCTCAGTTAAGGAAAATAATGAAGGAAAATGACACCAAGGGCAAAATGGTCATTTTATGAAAAATGATCAAAACGGACCCAAAACGCCCGAAGTCGGGAAACGTTTCTTAGTGGTGATTTTTCATGTTATGTATGTAAGTGAATGTTAAGTTAAGTAATGAGTGTTATTAAGTCACGAAATGGACAAAAAACCCGTCAAGGGCAAAATCGTCATTTTTACGTAAATGGCTAGAACGGAGCCGGACACTCCGATTTAGCATAACGTTATTACACGGAAAATGTTTCGTAATACGTTGAGTAACGTAACCGTCATGTGTGACGAAAGATTTAACAAAGAATGTTTAATACTTACGTTTTATTATCAATCAAATGGATTGATAATAAAGAAAGACTATTAATGAGTCGGCTGTCATATGATCAGGACACAGGAGCCGACTAACGAAAGGAAAATGAATAAGAAAGGAACGAGACAGGAAAGGAATAGTAAACGCTAGAGCATAGTACGGGTAAGTTTCAGACCTCACCTACAGCATGAAGAAAATGATTTTTAAATCATTTTGGTATACGTTTAT
>CAMOHE010055631.1:0-26389 GCA_946598075.1 Artocarpus hirsutus
GGGTGTGCAACACTTATTTAGGTGATACATATATACATACTTATACTTTCATACCTTGAAAAACATTATCATGAAAACATGCATAAACTTTCATGCCTTAAACTTCATGAAAAATCATCATGAGAAATCATCATAAAACCATCATGAACATAAATTTCAAACTTTTCATAAACTCATACTTTTCATAAAATTCATCATGTTGCAGGTGAGAATGTACTTACCTCAAAAACTTACTTAACCTTATCTTGTAGGTGACAACGCCGCGGTCTCGATGTGCTCACTTCTCATTGTGTTCATGTCATACATTCATAAAATGGTAATTAACATTTATTTTTAACGAATTAATTACCACAACATAACATCCATAACATCATACATACATTCATCTCTTGAAACATAGCAATTCATATAACACAAGATTACTAAACTTTACAAAACTAACAGCTAGACCTTTGTATGTTTCAAAAATCATAACAATTCACACAAAATTCAAAACGACCTGAAACTAGTGTAAATAAAAGTAGACATTATGAGCTTTCTATTGACACCTAATTAGTTAAAAATGAAGTACATTTGTATATTCAAAAACAGTTTTGAAATCTAATCACAAAACTTTAAAAATATACTGACAGCCAGACCTTCACTGCTTTAAAAATTAATAACTTTGCATTCACATATAATTTGAGTACCAAATTTGGCAGGAACATAGTTAACATATAAACCTATCACCATGATTTTTCTTTAGTCATAAAAATTCCATTTAATATTTTAAACAAGTCACATAACATTCACTTTCAAAACTGCCAGCAATAACAAAATAGTGAGCAGTCCACACTTGCATTCTTATAATAAATTATCTACAACCCAAAATAAATCCATAAAAGTACTGTTAGCCCAAGAATAACTACCCAAGAGGGGGGCTGAATTTGGTTTTTGAAAACTTTTACAATTATTGGAAATTTTCTAAAGTAAAGTGCTTAAGAAGTAAATATGATAAGAGGATAATATGAGCACAACAAGGTAACAAATAAACAGCGATTAAGTAAAGAATAAGGATAAGAGATGCAAACGCTATTTATAGTGGTTCGGCAAAAATGCCTACGTCCACTGTCGCCAAGCTAAACTCCCTTGTTTGACCTCTTGTACTATTAGACCGTCTTTTCGGCACGATCACTCCTTTATACAACTAGTGACTTGCTCAACCCAAGGCTCACCACACCTTCTTACAATGTAACAATTTTCCCGGAGATTGCCCAACCAAGGATTCCCCAAATTTACAAGGCTTTGGAAACCCAACAATGAAAGTAAGTGGTTGTAATTTACACTCACAAAATATACACTCCAAAACAAAAGGATGAAAATACAATAGTGGTATGTGTTTGGAGGTGTGAGTAATTCTCAAGGTAAATATGAAACAAGTTTGGCTCAAGAGAATATGTGTATGTAATGAATGCTTGAGAACAATGTAGAATAATATCAAATTTCACTTCAATTCATTCATAATATAATGCACATTGAATGGATGGGTATTTATAGCTTCCTAGTGCTTAGAAACATCTGAACACATCAATTTAGAGTCAAATTAGCCGTTACAAACAGAGTTCCAACGGTTAAAAAAATAGCTGTTACAGGCAGTTCGGCAGGCCAGAATATAAGTTCGGCAGGCCGAAGTTTGAGGCGCTAAGAAACAAATTTTCAACGGTCACCAGATCGGCAGGCCGGTTCACGTTCACAGTTCGGCAGGCCGAACATGAACCACCGGCAGGCCGAAGCCAATTCTTCGACAGGCCGATAGAGCCTCTACAGATGGGAATTTTAACATCCCCAGATCGGTAGGCCGAAGTAAGGTGTTTGGCAGGCCGATATTCGAAACTTCGGTAGGCCGAAGATACCATCGGCAGGCCGTCAGAGCCTCTGCAGATGGGGGGTTAAAAATCCCCAGATCTGCAGGCCGAAGCAGGGTTTTCAGCAGGCCGATCTGCCTTAGGCCAAAAAAGCCTATGTGACCTGTTTTTGAAACTAATTTTACATCAACATGTTTAAGCACTTCTAAAGCAGTATGAGCCATTATTATTACATGCAATTTGAATTTAAAACATTATCAAATGCAAGTATGCAATGTGAGAGTGTTCTCTTGAGCTTTCTTTTGATCATTTTATCTTGAGAATTGCTCACTTACACTTTTGGACTTTAGAATCTAAGAAAAATTTGTAATCTTCAAGTCCATGTGAGTTCCCTTTCAAAAGTCTTCTTCCATAAGCTTTCTTGAACAGTATTCACTGATATCTTGAATTGTATGCTTTAGTGACATTAAAAAATATACGTTTAAAAGAGTATTTTGCACAAATAATAAAAATTGTCTTTGTTATCATCAAAAGAGTATTAAAAGCTTTGAGAAACCTTGGAGCCAACAAGTACTACATATAATAGACATATAAAATTACAACATACTCAAAGATTAGCTTCAAATAAATTCAACACAGCTCAATTCATTCTTTAGAAGGCAGAGGCTAAAAATACATTTTATGTGCAAACAGTGAGTTCCATGCAATTATCATTTTCTCATAATTAAAATAAAATTATTATGACCCTAAAATTCACATGATCACATATTAAAGTTTGAATAGTCTAAATACCTAGCATCCATAACAATTCCATAACTCATAAAATATTAATCAAATCATCACCATATTTTCCAGTCCTTTACTTAACATATATATAAACATGTCCACCAAATTTCGAGCAAAATAACATTCATTTGCATTAAGAACAATAGCCATACATATGTGCAACATAAACAATCAGCAACAAATTACTATGACTGATGGAGAGAAGTAAATTCATAACTTTTTATAGAAAAATTGAAATATTGTGAAACTTGGAGGAATATCACATAACACATGCATAAATAACATATTAAAATTTCAGAGCAAAACAAAATTCCTAGAAAGAGTTATAGCAGTCGGATTAAGGAGAGATATGATTTCAGAAAATACCGAAAAAATGTGTGCTTACCTCAAAACAATCCTTTTCAAGCTTCCTTCGAATTTACTCTCACAAAGTCGCAATATTTTATTCAAATGATAGCAGGAGAATTGAGGGAGAGGAGGGAAGGAAACGTAAAGGAAAGAGAGAAAAGAACTAAGGGAATTTGCGAGAGAGAGAGAGAGAGCGTGAGGAAAAAAAACGTGAGAGCAAGAGAGAGAAATGAAAAATGTCTGAGAGAATTTTGAGTGTGGGAAATTCACGTAAATGAGAAAAGAAATAAGAGGGAATGTCTGCACTATAATTTCAGAAATCCTTTTATTAAAATTAGGCAATTACACATGAAAATGGAGGGAATTAAGAAAAATCATTTGATTTAGCTCCACTTACCATGTTTCACAATTTTCAAAAGAGGAATTCATATTTAATTAATCAAATCAACAAAAAGTCAAACAATTTATTTCCTAAAATGAGGAAATCAATCCAAAAATAAAGAAATCATTCCATAATTATGAAAAATGGAGGAGGTCAACAAGTTTTATGATATCAAAATTTTTCTGATTAAATTAAAGGTAAGTTGGTGTGGGAATGGAGGGAATTAAGGGGGGAAAAGTCAAAACTTCCAAGAACGGTTCGAGTTACCATATTTTGCCTTTATAAAACGAGAAACCTTATCAAACGCATTCAATCAATTCGAAGTCAAACATATATTTTCCTAAAATGAGAAAATTATTCAAAAAATATGTCAATTAATCAAAATAAATATGATTAAACATATAACAGTAATAACATGAACACTTGAGCACATTAATTCCACGTGAGCGTCACCTGCCATAACACTTAAAATAAAATGGTTAGCACCAATTATATCATCATAAATATAATATTTAACGTCGTTATTATCATGACATAATCCGTTACATAGAATTAGGCAGGTGTTACACAGATGCAGATTTTATCAGATATTGATCCTTATTTGATTCTGATTCAAATTTTTGAGGCCTTATCTAATAAGGGCTAACTCTTAATCCCAACCTCTATAAAAGAGGAGTGAGTCTCTTTATTATTTAGATCAATTGAGAGATTATAAGTGAGACTCTATCGGTGAGACTCTAGAAACTCCCTGAGAGCTATTGTTCACAAATCACGAACTGTAGCTTTAGATTATCTCAATTGGTTGGAAGGAAATCACCTGAGGGAAAAGCTAAATGACGTGAGCCCATACTCACTTCGATTGTGGATAGAGAGTAGGAAAGAAGGCCAGTTGGTTAAGGTCCTTTTGAAACGTTACTTCTCTTCACAAATTACGGGAGTTCTTTGGCATTCAAAGGTTAGTAAAATTTGGTTAATTTATGCATATAACATGTAAAACTTGTATTTTGAAAAACACTCTGATATAAAAGTTTTAAAATTCTACTGTATATTATTTTTCCAACAATCTAGGCTTATGAGGGGGGGTTAGGACAAGATTGAATGCTCGACTAGCACTGGAGGAAGGAGATATGAGGTGGAAGGCATCTGTGGGCGACGGTGGTGGGTGGTGGAAGAGAAGAAGTAGAAGAAAAAGAAAAAAAAAAAAAGAACACAAAGAAGAAGAAGAGAGAGTTTTAGGCGACTGTGGTGGACCCGTGGAATCTAGGAGACGACTGTGGGTGGTGTGAGATGGGGTGGGAACACCTTTGGGGGTGGTAGGAGGGTGCGCTTGCGTCTTTCGTGCCTGGGTTTGTTTCTTTTCATTTTTTTAATCTAATTTTTATTTTTATTTTTTTCTTTGAGAATAATTTTGTTTTTGTTTTTTTAAATGTTTACAATTTTTTTTTTCTATTTTGTTGTATTTTTTATTAAAAAAGTAATAAACAATTGCTATTTTACTAAAACACCCTTGAAAATTAATCATGTGCAGTGCATGTGGTCACTAAATTTACGTCAGTTTGGCATCTTCATTCTTTTGCACCCTTCTTATGAGTTCAGGACAAATGGAGCTAAAAAGAAGAATAAGGACCAACGAGTCACCTTTTAAATAGTTTGGAGACTTGCCAAGCAATTTACCCTTCTAAAAATCTAATTGAAAACCAATTAAAAGACACAAATAAGATATCAAACACACAAATCTAAGTTAATTGAAATCACAATAAGAACTATAATCATAAGCAAATCAAAACCTTTTACCAATCCGCCCCCACCCTAGCTTAGGGTTGTACCAGAAAGTTGCTCTAATAGAGATAATCCACCGAACAACAATAACCAACACTGATTACCCATCGGCCGAAGCAATCCAAACATTGTGTTGTAGATTCAAACTGACAAATACATCAAAAGATCATTCTTGGTTTTGTTTATACAATTGTTGGCTTAAACCAAATTACTTTAACAATATGATATTCTTTGAAAACTCGTAACACACTAAAACCATTAGAAGGAAAAAGTCATATTGATGCAACAAAACTTAAACAACTATATATCAAGATACTAACTCATGTTGCTATGAATAATAAATTATAATATAATTCAATTCATACCACTCGAAAAAAGAAATCAAACGCTAAATAGAAACACTAAACTTCCACCAACAGATCTTCAGCACTATTCTCCTTTAACAGATCGTTGTATGTATGGACACAATGCAATAAGTCTTCACTATTGAGTTTTTCCTTCCAACCACTAAAGTGCACAAGCGACTAAATTGCTAAAAATAAGCAATTAATTCTCTCTCTAGAATTTGCACTTAGGCAGTCTAAAGAAATTTTAGAGACTTAAGGTCTTTATTTATATAATGTGGTAGGACAAGTTCTAGTCAAATTGGGAAACCTAGAAAACTTGTTCTCCAAGCTTCCTTACTATGCACCCCCACCACTAGAAATTTCCCTATGGTCCATGCCACGTACAGGGAGTGTGCGCCAATTGCACGAAATGTGCAGTCCAAAATTTTGTTTCCTTTTTTAGTATAGGAAACTATTAATTTTTGCATCACTTAGGACATTTTCAATTCAAATAATTCCAATTGAAATTAAAATAATATCATGATTAAAATTATCCAATTTAAATAATTTTGAATAACGAATTATTCTAATTTAAATTTAATTAGGATTTAAATTCAACATTCAAGTAATTAATTATCTAAAATCTAAAATTTAATTTCAATAACTATTTTCTTAAAATTAATTAAACAATTAATTTGTTAAAATAGTATTGCAATAAGAGCCACATGTAGTGAAGTTGGACAACATTTAGCACCAACAATCCAACTGGATTGTTGTGCATGCCACATTTTGGCCCAATAAGCCTAAACTGAAATTCCTCCAATATTATCTATAGCATTCTACTTTCACCTGATTCGCAACATAAGTTAGTGAGCTAGTATTGGAACCCAATAGATATATATTATCATGCTCTTATAATTACAAATTAAATAATTTCATATTAATTTCCAACTTCGATATCATTCTATCATAGACCCAAAAGATTTATTCCTAACAATATATTACTTTACAAGACTCTAAAATAGTCTTATCTATGATTTCTCATATTATATCTATCCTCATAGGTAACCATAGTTGACTTGAGGTCAAGTTTAGTTTTACCTTCTAAACTCTTATCACAAAGTCCCATTGTTTCTATTATTTAGAAAAACTCCATTTATAACATACACAAATCGAAATCACATGGTTACCATGTGTATTTAAATGACCAAGGTTTTGTTCCCTTTCCAACTACTCGAATAATATATTTGTAAGAATAATATTAACTCTTGTCAAAGAGCCATAAATTCCATATATGCAAATTATGCTCTTATCAAAAATAGATTATGTCTCCAACATACTGATAAATAGAACCTTCAATCATTAGAGTTCTTGTCTTTAATATATTAAAAGACATAAGCTATAAGCATAAGGTCATGAACTTACTTTAAAATTAACATAATACATAAATGTCTCTCAAAGTATATTGATTTATGTAAACTGAATTATTAATAAATCAATTGATATTTCAAGTTCGATCCAATGTATGATCTCCGATTAGATCCATACATCAATGTGTCTATCATGGAGTCTCAATTGCTCCAAACGGTCAAGTTAAACCATCCAACCTAATTGAATCTAGATTTCCATTATAGATTAGTCAAGAATAAAGTCATCATCTTTCTTCCACAAGCTGTCCACTATAAATTTTTAGACCATTAATTTTGCAACCATATCTTTACACATATTAACCCCTTATATGCATGACTCAAGATTTAGTATATTAGTCACTTATATTTTGTTTCTTTGTCATGCCATCAACGATATAAAAATAAAAAGGACAATTTATTATTGAACATGTAATAGAGAATTATTATTCATTGATAACAAAATGTCAATTAAATACAAAGCTAATATTTAATAACCTAGGGCACTAATCCTAACAATAAAAAAAAAAAAAAACCATTGGCACACCATTCTTTTATCCTCCCCCTTTTTTGTTTTAAAAAACTTGTCAATATCATCCTTTCTCACTCATCTCTTCATTTTTCCTTTGCCTTCTCTTTCAAAATCCTTAAGTCATAGTCGTTCATCACCGCACCGCTCAAGTCCCCTGCTAATTTGTCATGTCGTAGTCCCCCAAACTTGAAGATGATGTTTTCCCCCTCCCCAATGTCTTAATCATTTTATGTCCAATCCCAAAAATTGATCTCTCATTCTCCAAGGCCATTGTCGTGACCACATAGTCCAGGCGAGTTCTATTAAATCTTCGTGCTACTGAGTAGTTGTTCCATCGTAGTTCTCCTCCGTTCTCTGTCCATTTGAACGTGAAAAAATTAGAGGTGTTCATAGGATATACGAATCCACTCGATTCACCTTATCCAACCAATCTGCTATACTGGATTGAGTCAGGAGACACTTCGGATTGGAAACAGTTTCTCAATCCATGAAATCCTTCAAACAAAAATACATGTATGTGTTGGGGGGAGAAGGGGGGTTGTGTACCTATTTTGAGTTTTATTGAACTTAGTTTATCATAACTAATTGGGTAGCAACAAATTAGATGTTAGTTATAGGAGTTTATTTAACTTCTATATGCCTTCAATAGTCTTTACATTAGAGGCTAAAAAATTCTAGGCCTGATTCGCAAAATCTAATAGTTTTGAATTGGATTGAGTTGTAGGGGGATTTTTTTGGACTAGCAACGATTTGAGATTTTTCAATTTTATGGTCTTAGATTAAATTGTAGATTGACCTCATATATATGAAATCTAATCCACGAACAACTATAGAAAAAACTGAAGAATTTGATTGGCTTGTTATTGCGTTCTTTTTTTCCTCATGGTTTTTCCCCTACCTTCACTGCCGTAAAACCCTATCACAGAACCGAAACCAACAATTCAGATTCGATGGCTCCTTTGGTTCATTTTGGTCTTGTATTCTGAAAAAATGGCATGGTCGATTCAACAAGAATGCAGTACATTATATGAACCATAAAAGAAGTACGGACTCTGGATTTAGAAATTAAAAGTAAAAAGGACAACGTTTCTTGTCCCCATTAGACGACATCATTTTTGAGTTGTACATTCAGGTGGCCCCCACCTACATCTTTAATTTTTCACCATTCCAGTCTGAAGAGTCAGTGGCTCAAACCACTTTGCCCTCTGAGAATCAAAGATAGAGATTTTAGAGAGAAAAATATGGCTATGGCAATGGGGTTGACCTTGATCCATGGCCATACCTATTTCTGTTTTATACTGCTGTTCGTGGCAGTATATTAATACCTTGTTTAGGCACAACATAAAAATCACTTCTATGTAAGGATAACCATGGAGGAAAAGTAGCAGTATCTTAACCAGTTATTCTGTTGCCTACAAGAGGGTGACTTTGTTTTAACGTCATGGAAAATCAAAGCTGTAACTCACAGAGGTTAAGGACATGAGAACCTTTCATTGGCAAAAATGGCTGGCTAGTTTCTGATATTTTTACTTCAATAGATTTGTAGGACTACGTTCCTTGTACTGGAAAAGCTCCAAAATTTGATTATAGAATTGGTATCAGATTGTTTAAAGTGCTGCACAGAAGATTCTGATAATTCTACGAACAAGGTATGCAGTGGTCTTCGACATACAGAAGGTCGATATGCTTTTCTTCTAATCTTGTCATGAGATTATTTTTTCGAATAAGGGTATTCTTGAATTTTTACGATTTCCATGTTTCGGTGTGGGACTTTTTCCCCTGTGCTTCATTTCAAGAAAGAAAAAGTTGCCTAATGAGTGCTGCATTGAACTTTAGATTACCATTTTGGTGTGTTAGATACTAAAAGCATCACATGGAATAATTATAAGATAACTAGTGAATTTATAAGCACTTGGGTTTCCTCCCCTTACAAGCTGGCTTTGCAGGGTGAGTTTTACTTTGTAACAGTTGATATCAAATTTCTTTCTTTCCATTTTTTTGGTGATTTCCGCTGGATTGGCTTGTATATTTGTCATGGTTGAGTGAGTTTTTGTCATAGTTTAGTGAGTTTGATCCCTATTTTTACATAAACTCGTTAAAGAAAACCTTGCTGTTGTAGAATGGATAACTGGAAACAAGAACACATACTGCAATTCCTAAAGGAAAAGGTGAAGCCTATTTTAACAATACAACATTTGATCTATCACTGCCTCAATCTTTTCTTGTCATCAATAAAAGGGAAGACTTGTAGTAGAGTTTTTGGACTAGCAAACTGAACTTTGGAGTACTAACATGGTATTTTATTTGATACTACGTGGATATGGAGAGACCTGGATCACAATGTGTACTTTAAGATGATTATAAATAGGATTATAGGAATTGGGCACTTCTACTTGGACTAGGGAACCATACCATTTAGAAGATAATTGATCTCTTTTTTTTTTTTTTTTTTTTTTTTCCGAAGAAGTGGTAATTGCATTAAAATTATAAACGTACATGCACTAATTTAGATGCGAAAAAGCATAATGCATATAGCAACTCAACCCAGACCATAAACCAAAACCACCAATAGATTTAATTGAAAATGCTCAGGGGAAAATAAGTGTATCGAGAAATAGGGAAAATACATAGTCAAATATTGCCAAATAAAAGTTGTATATTCTTTCTTTCTTTCCATTTTTTGTCTGGTGATTTCCACTAAATTGGCTTGTATATTTGTCATGGTTTAGTGAGTTTGATCCCTATTTCTACTGAAACTCGTTGAAGAAAACCTTGTTTTTGCTGAATTGACAACTGGAAACAAGAACACATATTGCAATTCCTGAAGGAAAAGGTGAAGCCTACTTTAGCAATACAGCATTTGATCTATCACTGCCTCAATCTTTTCTTTTCATCAATAAAAGGGAAGACTTGCAGTAGAGTTTTTGGACAAGGAAAATGAACTTTGGAGTACTAACATGGTATTTTATTTGATACTACGTTGACATGGAGAGACCTGGATCACAATGTGTACTTTAAGATGATTACAAAAAGGATTACAGGAATTGGGAACTTCTACTTGGACCCAGGAACCATACCATTTGAAGATAATTGATCTCTTTTTTTTTTTTTTTGAAGAAGTGGTAATTGCATTAAAATTAGAAACATACATGCACTAATTTAGATGCAAAAAACCATAATGCATATAGCAACTCATCCCTGACCATAAACCAAAACCACCAATAGATTCAATTGAAAATGCTCAGGGGAAAATAAGTGTATCAAGAAATAGGGAAAATGCAAGTCAAAGATTGCCTAGTTTTTTACAACCTGTATTAGCTATTTTTCGATGTAAATTCTAGCATATCCTTATAATTAGGAAATCAGTAATTAAGCAATAATGTTCTTTATGTTTTTTGCTTATCTTGCCTACTATATATATTGTAATTTTCTTATCATTACAATACTTGGAATTCCTTTCAATTACAATCTATTATATGATATCAGAGCTGCTGTGGAACCCTAAAAGTTTATGCAACCAATCCTCTCAAGATGGCCAACACTCCATTAGCATTAGCCAATACTCAAAATGAGTCCAATGCCCATGCTTTATCTCAACTCCAACCATCAATTATAAATTCTCTTGAAAACAGCTCTCGTTTCTACTCTATCAATATTGCCACTTGAATAGCCATCAAACTCCCACCTTCCAACTAAACATCATTGCATTTTAAGTTTCATGCCATTCTCCTGGGTTACGATCTTATGGGCTTCGTCGACGGCTCACGACCATGTCTGCTACCTATTGACATGCTAGGTCATTCTCTCTGGATTCAACAAGCTCAATTGATCTTACATGTAATTGCTGGTTCCATCTCTCCAAATATTGTACCTTTCATTGCATCAGCAAAAACATTACGTGAGGCTTGGATAATTTTGGCTAACACATATGCCAAACCAACCTGCGGCCACCTGAATCAACTCAAGGAGGATCTTCATCTTCTTCAGAAAGGAATAAAATTGGTTACAAAATATATGCAACAAATCAAGATCGCTGATGAGCTCGCCATGTTCAATGCACAGAATGACAACAAGGACCTTGTGCAAACAATTCAAGCCGTTCTTGATGACGATTACAAATCAAGTACTAACATGGCTCTTTGAAATATACCACTATAGAAGGTGGATAAGTCCGATCGGACAAAATCAATAGACTAATAACATGAGGCCTGTCATAACACCACGAAGAGCTACTCACGGATTAGCTAAAAAGATTAGATAGAAAGTGGAGAGACCACCTCTGTTATGACAACAACAAACAACCAAAATACAAAAGGCAAACTACTCCTAAATGGCAAAAACATTGCCATTATTAAAAGAGAAACATTGTAGGGTGAGTTATACTTTGTGACAATTGATATCAGAGCTAGTCCACCACATCTTAGGTTCTTAGCCTGTGGTCATCTCTTACGCCAAATAAAAGTTGTATATTCTTTCTTTCTTTCCATTTTTTTGGTGATTTTCACTGGATTGGCTAGTATATTTGTCATGGTTTAGTGAGTTTGATCCCTGTTTCTATCGAAATTCGTTGAAGAAAACCTTGTTATTGTAGAATCGACAACTGGAAACAAGAACACAAACTACAATTCTTTAAGGAAAAGGTGAAGCCTACTTTAGCAATACAGCATTTGATCTATCACTGCCTCAATCTTTTCTTGTCATCAATAAAAGGGAAGACTTGCAGTAGAGTTTTTGGACTAGCAAATTGAACTTTGGAGTACTAACATGGTATTTTATTTGATACTACGTGGATATGGAGAGATCTGGATAACAATGTGTACTTAAAGAAGATTATAAATAAGATTACAGGAATTGGGTACTTCTGCTTGGACTAAGGAACCATACCATTTAGAAGATAATTTATCTATTTTTGTTAGTGATGTGCCTTAGGCCAATTATGTAATGGTCACATTTTGACTTCATTAAATTTGCATTTTATTAATAAAGAGGCATTTTCATTATCGTTTTTTATTCTAATTTCATGAATAGTTAATTCTTCCTAAGGTCATCAAGTATGTGACTTGATAGTAAAACTCTCATGTGAAAATTGAATTCTATTCTAAATTATCCCTAGTCGATCATTATTATATGGATAATAATGAATGAAGATTAGTATGAAGTTTGATTGATGATTATGTTTTACTAATCATGTGTATGAGATACTAAGTCAACTCTTAGATACATATTTGAGAAATGATGTATTGGACAATCCGCTATGAGAATGTTGTATGGATAAATTGTCATAAGTGATTCTCATCACAATAGTATTATCCCAATCCTTTGACCTGAAATCACCATTGTTTCCTAATGACAAGTTCTATATTTTGACACATTTTAATATTATCTTTAACAAGATGATAGAATGGATTGTTGTTGGATATAGAGTAAATCATGTGAGGAATGTGAGTGATTAACAAGAAATTTGTCCCTCATTTATTATGAGAAAGATATCTATGAGCCCCTTGATAAGTTAGACTGAAGAAAAATGTATGGCCATATTGGAATGAATTGATAAGGGTTATCAATATTAGTTTACTTAAGATTGAGAAATAATATGATTGAATAGTATAAGGATGACATAAACCATGCCTTATGTTCAATCAAGGTATCTAATGACAAAAGGACTTTAATACTTATCGTATATTAGGTTATGTCGGATTCTTGACATTCGCATAAGTTGGATAATTATAATGTCTTGCTAGAGGCCGTTTATGATTTGTGGGCTAGAAACAGAATTTCAAACCCACTACTAATGTTATGTGAACCTACAAGGTCGCACACTTAAAACAGACTAAAAACGAATTTTGTTACTGTGTCTAGGTTCAATGAACCTAATAATGTCCAGATTCGATGTACTAAATATATCTAGGTTCATTAAATCTGACATTTTCAAGATTCTATGAATCATATTTGAATTAGAGTTTACCCTAATTAAAATCTGATTCTTTCTCAAAGTCAATATATATATATATATATCTGTTTTAGGGATTCTGGCTGAATTATAAGAGAAAAAGTGTTCTCTTATTCTAAAAAGCAAAAACATTAAAAACCCTAAAATTTGAGAGAGTCATTTAACGTAAGGAGAGGGTGCTAGCACACCAATTCAGTTTTTGAGAGAGTCTGTTCATGTGAATACCTACAGAGGGCGTTGCTCTAAGCAGCAACGTTTGAATTTGATCCCGAATATGAAAAGCTTGAGTTAGGGTGTCACCGGAGTGAACCCGCTCTCTTCCTTCTAGCAATCTTGGTCCTTTTGTCATCCTGGTAAGATTTTATGACTTTCTTATTAATCTAATCGAATTGCATGGATCCTGCAAGGGATTTGTGGGAATTAATTTTGATTTTTCGCTGCTTTTTTGAATAACAAAATCCAACAAAACCCAACAGTGGCATTAGTGCGACTTGCGAATTCGATGAAATTGATTTTATATGCTTCTGTGTATACATGATATGCATGGATAGGATTTAGACGTTAATTAGATTAATGTGTTTGAGATTTTATTTAACTAATTCATTTACTATTTTTTGTAACCTGTTGTTGTTAATTTAATTAATATTACAATTTAACAAGAATCTAGTAATCAGTTTTAGAGGATTAAATGATATACTGTAAATCTAGTTTCGGTTTAATTAAGGTGGCCAACTGTTTAAATGTTAAACTGTGATAATCTATTTTGAACAGATTAATATATATCATAGGGTCTGTTTAATTGTTAAACAAAGATGATTATTTTAGAACTGATCAATAAATTTCATGAATCCATTTATGTGTTAAACAAAGATTAATTAATTCTGTTATGAACAGATTAGGTTTAATTAAAATTAATGGATGTAAAGAGCAACTCATTCAAACAAGTAAGGTAAATCGTTTACCTTTCTAGGCTGCTGCCTCTTGGACCCCTGGCGGGACCACCGCCAAGGGCGTTGCCCCTTGACCCCGAATTGATTCGTCACATAAATCGTTTTGGTCATAATAAAAATTTAACTTTAATGAAATTATATTATTATGTTTATGTGTTAAGTATGAATTGCATGGTGCATAGCATGGCCATTTTATACCAATGTGATTGGCAGGTTTTATTTAATTTTATTTTGGGTTTGTAATTTTAAATACGGCTTGTGTGTCGTTTTTCAATTTGTTGTAATTTATTTATTTATTTAGTAGAAATACAATAGATTAGATTGCAATTTGTAATGCAAAATCAAAGCCCAAGATCAAGATAGATGGAGGTCCAAGATAGATGCTCAAGATGGAGTCCGTTCGTGGCAATCTAAGGAAATCCATGGAGATGAAGATTACCTAGGATTGACCATTAACCTTCATATTGGCTTATGATGATCAATCTAGATTTGGGCCATGCTATGACACGCTTATTGTGTTATTATTATGCTATGTATGTGAAGCTGTGTATATGATGCTATGTATGTGTTGCAACATAATAATAAACAATAAAATAAAATTAAAGTAGAACCCTTACTTAATATTAAGTCATTAAAATGCCTCCCATAATTCAACACTTGTCAAGACTTGAATTGCTAAATATAGGTTCTGCCAAACTAGGGTGTGTTAAGCCATCTAGGTAAGACAAGATGGATAATAGTGATATCCATATGTTTGAAATGGTTAGACTTAACTAGGTTATCAAAACGGTTTTGGACCTAGGGCATTAGATGAGATTTTAATTAGTCGGGACATGTGATGTCAAATACGTAAGATGTAATTGGTAAAGTGTTACCTACCTAAATAACCATACTTTAGGTGATAAGCCAAAGCTTACTTAAAGTGAGGTGAAATATGGATCTTGGTCCACTAAAATTACAATTGTTGTGATTGCCAAATTAATATTGAGGGTTATTAATTTGATAAAATTAGTGGGATTTAAATTATGCCTCGTTAAAAATTGTTTAATGAAATGCTAAGTAGTTTGTGTATATAATGGCATCAAACACCACATCTAACTTGTCACTGCAAATGATCCTTGAGAAGGATAAGCTTAATGGGACTAACTTCCTTGATTCGTATAGAAGCTTAAGAATTGTTCTTAAGCAAGAGAGGAAGGAATATGTCCTTGATCAACCTATTCCTGATGAACCAGCTGTTAATGCTCCTAGAGCTCAAAAGGATGCTAATAGTAAGCATCTCAATGACTCTATTGATGTCACTTGCCTCATGCTTGAAAGCATGGAATCAGAGCTTTAGAAGCAACTGATGGGAATGGAGGCTTATACCATGATAGGTCATCTCAAGGAAATGTTCCAAGAGAAAGCTAGAATTGAGAGGTTTGCCACCTTAAAGGCATCACTCTCGTGCAAGTTGACTGTTGGCAGTTCAGTGAGTCCTCATGTTCTTAAGATGAAGGGTCATCTTGATCATTTGTAGAAACTTGGTCTTGAGATTAGCCAAGAGTTGGCTATTGACATCATTCTCCAATCTTTGCCAGATGCTTATGATGGGTTTGTTATAAACTACAACATGCACAATATGGAGAAGACTATTTCTGAGTTACATGGGATGCTTAAGACTATTGAACAGAACATTAAGAATACCAAAGATGTTCTGATGGCTAATAAAAGGAAAGGTATGAAAAGGAAAGGAAAGGGTAAGAGCAAGAATAAGGCTCCCAAGAACTTTAAGAAGCCCAAGCCTAACCCCAAGCCCAATCCTGAACCTAAGGCTAAACCACCAAAGGAAGGAGTATGCTTTTTTTGCAATAAGCCTAGTCATTGAAAAAGAAACTGCAAGCTCTCTTTGGATGATTTGAAGAAAAAGAAGAGTAGTGTGACTACTCCTTCAGGTATTTATGTTATAAAAGTCAATTTGTCTACTTCAGATTCCTAGGTATTAGATACTAGATCTGGATCTCACATATGTACTTATGTGTAAGGTCTTAAGAGGAGTAGAATCTTGGTTAAAGGCGAAGTGGACCTACAAGTTAGAAATGGAGCAAGAGTTGCTGCTTTAGCTGTAGGAACATATGAGTTGACTTTGCCTAGTGGACTTGTTTTATGTTTAGAAAATTGTTATTATGTACCTGCTATGAATAGAAATATTATTTCTGTTTCTTGTTTGGACAAGGAAAGTTTTGAGTTTATTATTAGGAATAATAAATGCTCCATTTACCATGATAACATTTTCTATGGATATGCTCTACAAACGAATGGTCTTTATGTTCTGAACATTGAAAACACAAACAAAAAATCCATCTATAATGTTAATACAAAGAAGTTTAAATCTAAAGATTTAAACTCTACTTATCTTTGGCACTGTCGTTTGGGCTATATAAATGAGAAACGCATTTCAAAACTCCATCAACATGGGTTTTTGAATTCATTTGATTTTGAATCATTTGAAGTATGTGAGTCTTGTTTATTAGGCAAAATGACTAAGACACCTTTTACTAGACATAGTGAAAGGGCTAATGACTTTTGGGCCTTGTACATTCTGATGTATGTGGACTATTAAGTTCCATTGCTAGAGGAGGTGTTCAATACTTCATTACTTTCACAAATGATTTCAGTAGATATGGCTATGTCTATCTAATGAAACAAAAATCTGAATCTTTTGAAAAGTTTAAAATTTTCAAAAATGAAGTACAAAATCAACTTGGTAAAAGTATTAAGGCACTTCGATCAGATCAAGGTGGTGAATACTTAAACCAAGAATTCATTGATCATCTTAGAGATAATGGGATAGTCTCACAATTAACTCCACTAGGAACACCACAATGGAATGGTGTGTCTAAACAGAGAAATCAAACTTTATTGGATATAGTTCGATCAATGATGAGTCAGTCAGATCTTCTAATATCCTTTTGGGGATATGCTCTAGAAACTGCTGTGTTCATACTAAATAGAGTTCCATTAAGGCTGTTCAAAAGACACCATATGAGATGTGGACTGGGAAGTCGCCTAATTTGTCTTTTCTTAAGATTTGGGGATGTGAGGCTTATGTGAAGCGTCAAATTTTAGATAAATTGGCACCCAAATCAGACAAATACCTTTTTGTGAGATATCCTAAAGAAACTAAAGGATATTACTTCTACAATGCTTCTGAGAACAAAGTGTTTATTGCTTGGAATGGTGTCTTTTTGGAAAGAGAATTCATTTCTAAAGGAACCAATAGGAATAAAGTTCAACTTGAAGAAATTCAAGAACCATAAAAGAGCATTGAAGCACTTGTGGAATCTCAACTGGATCAACAAGTAATTGTTGAGCCTGCACAAGGCCCGAGGAGGTCTGGTAGGACAAGTCAGAACCCTAAGAGATATGGATTTCTCTTAACTGATAATAGTGATGTGATAATTGTGGATCAAAATGAGCTCACATCCTATGAAGAGACCATGAATAGCCTTGACTGTGATAAATGGCTAGAAGCCATGAAGTCAGAGATGCAATCCATGTATGATAATCAAGTATGGACTTTGATTGATCCGCCTGATGATTTAAAGACTATTGGGGGCAAATGGGCTTTCAAAAAGAAAACAAACATGGATGGCAATGTGCATACCTTTAAGGCAAGACTGGTTGCAAAAGGTTTCTAGCGAATAGATGGTATAGACTATGATAAAACTTTTTCACCAACTGCTATGCTTAAATCTATTTGGATTTTCCTCACCATAGCTGTATATTATGATTATGAGATTTGGCAAATGGATATCAAAACAGCATTTCTTAATGGAAACCTACTTGAGGATGTGTATATGATACATCCCAAGCATTTTGTTAGTCTTGAGAATTCTAGAAAGGTTTGCAAGCTTCAAAGATCCATTTATGGATTAAAGCAAGCATGTCGAAGTTGAAATCTTCATTTTGATGAAGCAATCAAAGAGTTTGGCTTCATCAAAAATGAAGATGAGCCTTTTGTTTATAAGAAGGTTAGTGGGAGCACAATAGTCTTTCTAGTGCTATATGTTGATGACATATTAGTCATTGGAAATGATATCCCTACTCTACAAAATGTTAAATTATGGTTAGGGAATTGTTTCTCAATGAAAGACTTAGGTGAAGCTACCTATATTCTAGGCATCAAGATCTATAAGGATAGATATAAGAGGCTTATTGGCCTAAGTCAAAGTACATACATTGACAAAGTATTGAATAGGTTTAGTATGCAAGATTCTAAGAGGGGATTCTTGCCAATGTCACATGGAATTAGTCTCAGCAAGACTAAGTGTCCAATGACACAGGATGAGCGAGACCGCATGAGTAAGATTCCATATGCTTCTGCCATTGGATTTATCATGTATGCAATGTTATGTATTCGACCTGATGTCTCATATGCATTGAGCATAACCAGCAGATACCAATCAGATCCAGGTGAAAGCCACTGGACAGCAGTCAAGAATATCCTTAAATATTTGAGAAGAACTAAGGTGCATTCTTATTGTATGGAGGAAAAGAAGATGAGCTTGTTGTGAGTGGTTATACAGATACTAGCTTCCAATCCGACAAGGATGACTTTCGATTGCAGTCATGTTATGTGTTCTGTTTGAATGGAGATGCAATGAGTAGAAGAAGTTTAAAGCAAGACACTGTTGCTGATTCTACAACAGAAGCTGAGTATATAGCTACCTTAGAAGTAGCTAAGGAAGCAGTTTGGATCAAAAAGTTTATTACTGGATTGGGTGTTGTTCCTAGTATATGAAATCCAGTAAACTTGTATTGTGATAATAACGAGGCCATAGCACAGGCTAATGAACCTAGATCACATCAGCGATCTAAACACATACTTAAGCATTATCATCTCATTCGAGAAATCATTGAGAGAGAATTTGTGAAGATATGTAGAGTACCTACAAATGACAATGTTGCTGATCCACTCACTAAGCCTCTTTCATAGCCTAAGCATGAGGTCATACTAGGTCAATGGGTATTAGGTACAATATTGATTGGGCCTAGTGCAAGTGGGAGATTGTTAGTGATGTAGGCCAATTATATAATGACCACATTTTAACTTTGTTACATTTGCATTTTATTAATAAAGAGGCATTTTCGTTATTTTTTTTATTCTAATTCCATAAATAGTTAATTTTGTCTAAAGTCATCAAGTATGTGACTTGATAGTAAAACTCTTAGGTGAAAATTGAATTCTATTCTAAATTATCCCTACTCGATCATTATTCTTAGGATAATAATGAATGAAGACTAGTATGAAGTTTGATTGATGGTTATGTTTTACTAATCATGTGTATGAGATACTAAGTCAACTCATAGATACATCTTTGAGAAATGATGTATTGGATCGACCTGCTATGAGAATACTGCATGGATAATTGTCATAAGTGATTCTCATCATAATAGTATTATCCTAGTCCTCTGACCTAAAATCACCATTCTTTCCTACAAGACAAGTTCTATATGTTAACACATTTTAATATTATCTTTAATAGGATGATGGAATGGATTGTTGTTGGACAGAGTGAAGCATGTGAGGAATGTGATTGATTAAGAAGGAATTTGTCCGTCATTTATTATGAGAAAGATATCTATTGGACCCACGATAAGTTAGACTAAAGAAAAATGTATGGCCATATTGGAATGAATTGATAAGGGTTAGCAATATCAGTTCTACTTAAGATTGAGAAATAATATGATTGAATAGTATAAGGATGACATAAACTATGCCTTATGTTCAATCAAGGTATCTAGTGACAAAAGGACTTTAATACTTATTGTATATTAGGTTATGTCGGATTATTGACATTCGCATAACTTGGATAATGATGATGTCTTGCTAGAGGCCGCTTATGATTTGTAGGCCAGACACAGAATTTCAAGCCTACTACCAACGTTATGTGAACCTACAGGGTTGCATACTTAGAATAGACCAAAAACGAATTTTGGTTTACTGTGTCTAGGTTCAATGAACCTAATAATGTCCAGATTTGATGTACTAGATATGTCTAGGTTCATTAAATTTGACATTGTCTAGATTTTATGAATCATATTTGAATTACAGTTTACCCTAGTTAAAATCTAACTCTTTCTCAAAGTCAATATATATATATATCGGTTTTAAAGTTTCTAGCTTAATTAGACGAGAAAAGGCGTTCTCTTATTCTAAAAGGCAAAAACATTAAAAACCCCAAAATTTGAGAGAGTCATTTAATAAAAGGAGAGGGTGCTAGCACACCAATTTAGTTTTTGAGAGAGTCTATTCGTATGGATACTTGTAAAGGGTGTTGTTGTAAGCAACAACGTCTGAATCTAATCCCGAATACGAAAAGCTCGAGTTAAGGTGTCATCGAAGTGAACTCGCTCTCTTCCTTCTAACAATCTTGCCCCTTTTGTCATCTTGGTAAGATTCTATGACTTTCTTATCAATCTAAACAAATTACATGGATCTTGCAAGGGTTTTGTGGGAATTAATTTTGATTTTACACTACTTATTTGAGTCACAAAATCCAACAAAAGCCATCATTTTTTTAAGAAATGGTAATTGCATTAAAATTAGAAACATACATGCACTAATTCAGATATGAAAAACCACAATGCATATAGCAACTCATCCCTGACCATAAACCAAAACCACCAATAGAGTCAATCGAAAATGCTCAGGGGAAAATAAGTGTATTGAGTAATAGGGAAAATACATAGTTAAAGATTGCCTAGTCTTTTACAACCTATATTAGCTATTTTTGGATGTAAATTCTATCATATCCCTATAATTAGGAAATCAGTAACTAAGCAATAATGTTCTTTCTATTTTTTGCTTATCTTGCCTTCTATATATATTGTAATTTTCTTATTAATACAATATAAAGAATTCCTTTCAATTACAATCTATTATATGATATCAGAACTGTTGTGGAACCCTAAAAGTTTACGCAACTGATCCTCTCAAGGCCAGCAAGCCCTCCATTAGCATCTGCCAAAACTCAAAATGAGTCCAATTCCACTGCTTTATATCAACTCCAACCATTTATCATAAATTTTCTTGAAAACAGCTCTTATTTCTACTCTATCAATATTGCCACTTGAACATCCATCAAACTTACACCTTTTAACCACACATGATAGCATTTTCAATTTCATGCCATTCTCTTGGGCTACGATCTTATGGGCTTCATTGACAGCTCATAACCATGTCCGTTGCCTATCGACATGCTAGGTCATTCTCTCTGGATTCATCAAGCTCAATTGATCTTAAGTGCAATTGCTAGTTCTATCTCTCCAAATATTGTATTGTTCATTGCATCAACAAAAACATCACGTGAGGCTTGGACAATTTTGGCTAACACATACGCCAAACCAACCCACGGCCACCTGAATCAACTCAAGGAGGATCTTCATCTTCTTCAGAAAGGAACAAAATCGGTTATAGAATATATACAACAAATCAAGATCACTAATGAGCTTGCCATGTTCAATGTATAGATCAACAATGAGGACCTTGTGCTAAAAATTCTAGCTGTCCTTGATGACGATTACGAATCAAGTACAAACATGGCTGTTTGAAATATACCCCTATAGAAGGTGGATAACTCCGATCGAACAAAATCAAGAGACTAATAACATGAGGCCTATCATAACACCACCAAGAGCTACTCATGGATTAGCTAAAAAGTTTAGACAGAAAGTGGAGAGACTACCTTTATCATGAAAACAACAAACAACCAAAATACTAAAGACCAACTACTCCTAAATGGCAAAAACATTGCCTTTATTAAAAGAGAAACATTGCAGGGTGAGTTCTACTTTGTGACAATTGATATCAGAGCCAGTCCATTACATCTCAGCTTCTTAGCCTATGGTCATCTCTTGCACCAAATGAAAGTTGTATATTCTTTCTTTCTTTCCATTTTTTTTTTGTAGATTTCGACTGGATTGGCTTGTATGTTTGCCATGGTTTAGTGAGTTTGATCCCTATTTCTACCGAAACTTGTTGAAGAAAACCTTGCTGTTATAAAATCGACAACTGGAAACAAGAACACATACTGCAATTCTTGAAGGAAAAGGTGAAGCCTACTTTAGCAATATAGCGCCTGATCTATCATTGCCTCAATCTTTTCTTGTCATCAATAAAAAGGAAGACTTGTAGTAGAGTTTTTGGACTAGCAAACTGAACTTTGGAGTACTAACATGGTATTTTATTTGATACTACGCAGATATGGAGAGATCTAGATCACAATGTGTACTTTAAGACGATTATAAATAGGATTACAAGAATTGGGTACTTCTGCTTGGACTAAGGAACCATACCATTTAGAAGATAATTTATCTCTTTTTTTTAAGAAGTGTTAATTGCAATAGAATTAGAAACACAAATGAACTAATTTAGATACGAAAAACCATAATGCATATAGCAACTCATCCCTGACCATAAACCAAAACCACCTATAGAGTCAATCGAAAATGTTTAGGGGAAAATAAGTGTATGGAGTAATAGGGAAAATACATAGTCAAAGAATGCCTAGTTTTTTACAACCTGTATTTTTGGATGTAAATTCTAGCATATCCCTATAATTAGGAAATCAGTAATTAAGCAATAATGTTCTTTTGTTGTTTTTTGCTTATCTTGCCTTCTATATATATTGTAATTTTCTTATCAATACAATACTAAGAATTCCTTTCAATTACAATCTATTATATGATATCACAGCTGCTGTGGAACCCTAAAAGTTTATGCAACTGATCCTCTGAACTTGGCCAGCAAGCAATCCATCTGCATTAGCCAATACTCAAAATGAAATCAATTCCCCTGCTTTATATCAACTCCAACCCTCTATCATAAATTCTCTTGAAAACAGCTCTCCTTTAAGCTCTATCAATAATGCCACTTGAATATCCATCAAACTCACACCTTCTAACTACACATCATAGCATTTTTAGTTTCATGCCATTCTCCTGGGTTACGATCTTATGGGCTTCATCAACGACTCACGACCATGTCCGTTGCCTATCGACATGCTAGGGCATTCTCTCTGGATTCATCATGGTCAATTGATCTTAAGTGCAATTGCTGGTTCCATCTCTCCAAATATTGTACCTTTCATTGTATGTGAGGCTTGGATAATTTTGGCTAACATATGCACCAAACTAACTCGTGGCCACCCGAATCAACTCTAGGAGTATCTTCATCTTCTTTAGAAAGGAACAAAATCGGTTACACAATATATGCAACAAATCAAGATCACTAATGAGCTCGCCATGTTCAATGTATAGATTGACAACGAGGACCTTGTGCTGAAAATTCTAGCCATCCTTGATGACGATTGCAAATCAAGTACAAACATGGCTTTTTGAATTATACCACTACAGAAGGGTGATAAGTTCGATCGAAAAAAATCAAGAGACTAATAACATGAGGCCTATCCTAACACCACCAAGAGCTACTCAAGGATTAGCTAAAAAGATTAGATAGAAAGTGGAGAGACCACCTTTGTTATGACAACAACAAACAACCAAAATACAAACAACAAACTACTCCTAAATGGCAAAGACATTGCCATTATTAAAAGAGAAATATTGCAGGGCGAGTTCTACTTTGTGACAATTGATATCAAAGCCAATCTACCACATCTTAGGTTCTTAGCCTATGGTCATCTCTTACACCAAATACAAGTTGCATATTCTTTCTTTCTTCCCATTTTTTTTTGGTGATTTCGACTGGATTGGCTAGTATATTTGTCATAGTTTAGTGAGTTTGATCCCTATTTCTATTGAAACTTGTTGAAGAAAACCTTGTTGTTGTAGAATCGACAACTGAAACAAGAACACATATGGCAATTCCTAAAGGAAAAGGTGAAGCCTACTTTAGCAATATAGCATTTGATCTATCACTGACTCAATCTTTTCTTGTCATCAATAAAAGGGAAGACTTGCAGTAGAGTTTTTGGACTAGCAAACTAAACTTTGGAGTACTTACGTGGTATTTTATTTGATACTACATGGATATGGATATATCTAGATCAGACTGCGTACTTTAAGACAATTGTAAATAGGATTATAGGAATTTGGTACTTCTGCTTTGTAACGCCCGCCTAAATTTATGTAACGGATTATGTTATGATAGATAGCGACGTTAAATGTTATATTTATGATAAGTGTTATGATATATGATAGATGGTGATAACCATTTTATTCTAAGTGTTATGGCAGGTGACGCTCACGTGGAATTGATGTGCTCAAATGTTCATGTCATTAATGTTATATGTTTAATCATATTTTTTTTATTATTGATAATTAATGTTATGAATGATTTTTGTATTTAAGGGCAGATCGGCAGGCCGGACCATTCAGTTCGGCAGGCTGAAATGTTTTCCTCAGAACGGCAAGCCGATGGTATATCATCGGTAGGCCGGACTTCAGTGATCGGCAGGCCAAAGATAGAGATCGGCAGGCTGATGACAGCTGACAAGCAGTCAGTAGAAATTTCACAAAATTATGATAAGGTTGAATTTGTGATAAGGATAATTTATTCTGGATAATTAACATAATTATGGGATGATTTGTTTAATTTTGGTAATGAAGCAATTGACTTTTGATTTATTTGAATTAATGGATAAAATTTTCCCGTTTTACAAAGGCGATATATGGCAACTCGAACCGTTCTTAGAAGTTTTGACTTTTTCTCTTTCAATTCTATCCATTTACACGAATTTTGCTTGGCATTTAATCAGAAAATTTCTGATTTGTATTAAGAGGATGAGTTTTTCCTTATTTTTTTAAATTTTATTTTTTTTACCATAACAAAAAAAATTCTCTCTCTCTCTCTCGATTACTCTTTCTTTCTCTCTCTTCCTATCACATTTCTTTTCTTCTTCTTCCTCTCAAATTTCCATGCAATCCTTTGTTAAAATATTAAAAATTTCTTTGGATTAATTCGAAGGAGCTTAAGGAAGAATTTGTTTTAAGGTATGAGTTTATTTTTCAGCACTTCTAAAAATTTTTTCCTCTTCAAACCGACTGCTATATCTTCGTCCAGGAGTATCATCTTGCCTTGAAATTTTTATACGTTATTTATGCATGTGTTATGTGATTTTCCTCCAAGTTTCACGTTATTTTGATTTTTCTATAAAAAGTTATGAATTTTCTTCTCTCCACCACTCACAGTAAATTGTTGCTGACTGTTTATGTTGTACAAAAGTATGGGTGTTGTTTTTGTTGCAAATGAATGTTGTTTTGCATGAAATTTGGTGGACATGTTTATATATATGTTAAGTAAAGGACTGTAAAATATGGTGATGATTTGATTAATATATTAAGAGTTATAGAGACTTTATGAATGCTAGGTATTTAATTTGTTATTACAGTAAATTTGTTGAACTTTTATTGTATAATATTTATGTATGATTATATAATTTTATTTGGAAATGAGAAATTTTGTGCTACTGTATGTGTATGTTAAAAATGATATCATATGAATTTTTAGGACCAAATAAGTTTATTTTAATTGTTTGGCACAAATTGTTACATGTGACTCACTGTTTTGCACCTAGAATATGGTTTTAGTCTCTGCCTTCCAAGGCATGGTTTGAGGTGTTAGAAATTTATTTAAGGGTGATTTTTTTGAATATGTTATAATTCTGTGGGTGTATTACATGTGAGAATTTTTGTGGATTTTTCTATGATATGAAAATGTGAAAATTGGACCTGAAATAAATAGTGTTCACTGCCTAACTAATCCTGGCAGATTTTATGTAGAATGTTATGTGAATTATTTAAAGTATTAAATGATATTTTTATGATTAAAGAAAAATCATGGTGATAGGTATATATGTTATGTATGTCTCTGCCAATTTTAATTTTCAAATTTTATGTAAATGTTAAGTTACTAATTTTTAAATTCATGAAGGTCAAAAATATTAGTATGTTGAAAGTGTTGTCCTAATGTTTTAAAGTTATTAAATATGTTATAAGTTTATGTTTTCAAGAAATGTATATATGTATGATGTTATGGGTGTTATGATATGGTAATTAATTCATTGAATAAATGTTAATTACCA
>CAMOHE010055632.1:0-55685 GCA_946598075.1 Artocarpus hirsutus
GCTTGGATGCAAACCCACTGACACTCCAATGGATCCAACCAAGAAGCTAGGAGTGGAGAAAGACAGTGCACCTGTTGACAAGGGGAGATATCAAAGACTTGTAGGACGTCTAATCTACCTCTCACATACACGACCTGATATTGGTTTTTCTGTTAGTTTTGTGAGTCAGTTCATGAATAACCCAACAGAAGAACACATGGAAGCAGTATATAGGATTTTGAGGTATCTCAAGATGACATCAGGAAGAGGTCTGTTATATAAAAAGAATGAGAGTCGTGAAGTTGAAGTCTTTTCAGATGCAGACTGGGCAGGAGACATCTCAGACAGGCGATCTACATCAGGATATTGTTCCTATGTTTGGAGAAACCTTGTGACTTGGAGAAGCAAAAAGTAAGCTGTTGTCTCAAGGAGCAGTGCAAAAGTTGAATTTCGAGCACTTGCTTTTGGTATTTGTGAGGGCATATGGATACAGAGACTTCTTAGTGAACTTGGAGTATCAAGTGAGAAACCTATCAAGATGTTCTGCGACAACCAAGCTGCTCTCAGTATTGCAAAGAATCCTGTGCACCATGATAGGACGAAACACATCAAAATCATCTCAGAAAAGATTGAAAAAGAAATTATGCAGCTGATCTATACTCCTACGAAATCTCAAATAGCAGACATTCTCACTAAAGCTCTTCCAAGAACTAACTTTGAAGAACTGAGTCACAAGCTATGTTTGTACGACATTTACAACGCAGCTTGAGGGGGAGTGTTGAAAATCTTCCAAAGTTAGAATCCAGATTCTAGGGATTAAACAAGGAAATATTTGGCTGATTGACAGCTAAAGAATCAGGATTTATTGGGTTGTAATTTGACAATTCTTCCTTTCCTAGTTTAGTTTTTCTTTCCGTTATTAGATTAGAAAAGTCAACCGCTATACCACTATATATGTAGCATCTATGTATAATTTTGATTCAGAGAAATAAGAAATATTCAATATTCTCTCAAAACTCTCTCAAAACTTTCAAATAGGATATTCTTTTTGCACCTGAATTATCATTTGGGGCATTTTGAAGAAACAAAAAACGTTTACAGAAGGAAAAAATGTGAACCATATAACAGGAAATCTAGCAATCTAAAAAAAGCAATTCTATTTGACCCATGGGATTACAACACCGCTACTAACAAAATAGTAGGACCTAGTTTAAAAGTTACACTACATACTAGATTGAGGCTTATAATTTTGTGAGTAACACGGTTATAATACCATAGGGATGAAAAGAATTTTTCACCTGAAAAATCATAGTAACACGACCATTTGATGGCTTCTTTAGTAGAGTGATTACGGCATACTCCAACAAAAGATGTATTATTACTAAGTTTACAAGAGAGATGTATTATAAAGGGTTCTGAATGCCTAACCCAACAACCATCACCCTCTTTCCTCCCTCATTCACCTTCTATTCTAACCCCTGTACCAACACCCTTCTAACAGATTCTTCCGACAGAAAGTAACTAAGAAAAGTCAAACAAAATTGCTATACAACCCAACTAACCAATCTCACCAACTGGAACCTACCACAGGGTTAACCAAAGAAATTAACAAAAAGTAAGAAGTAGACCTATTTTTGTGGTTTCAGTATTTGCATCAGTCACTATATTTATAATCTCTTGTTTTGAGCAAATCTCCATCAGGAACCATGGGCGAGCCACCAGCCCAGTAATCATCCTATAACCCTGTAGATATAGATGTTTCACGTTAGTTCTTTACATGAATTCAGTGGCATAAATGGCCAAGTTATATTATGCATTCAATGTCATCCTGTCTATTTCATCACCTATAATTCTTCTGTTTACAAGCATAGCTTAGTGGCAATTCCACACCTGACTCCCTTGCAAGGTGTGGAGTTTAAATCCCTCATCCCAAGTTACAACAACAACAACAATAATAACAATAATAATAATAAATTTTTAATTCTTACCGCTAAACGAATTTCCGAATCTTGCTGAAGAATTGACAGAATAAGGCCCTGCAATTTGCACCAAGAACTTAGTGCAAGTCCTAAATATCTTAAAGATTTTTAGAAAGGGAAGGAATACAACAGCGCATGTAAACGACTAAACATCAAACAAATTTGCGTTAAAACACCAACTAGAAAGAAAGAAAGAAAGGTGAAGGGCAAAAAAGGACTAGGTCCAAAGCACACGCACATCTCGCTTGCAACAAATGTTGTAGCTTATAGATTTGTTCTTTTTTTCTGAATTGCGAGTAACAGGCCCATCTTTAGGTGTGTATAATGACAATTATATTTAGTAACAGAACCAAAAACGAAAACAAAAACAAAAACAAAAGCAAAAACAAAATGAGATGAAAGAAAGGTTGCTCACAGATGGTGTTAGCTTTGAAGTCTTTGACGCTGTTTCATAAATTAATTGCCTCAAGTTTTCTTCTGAATGATTATCCAGTATCATAGTGTTCTCTGTGCGAGTTTCTCCAGAGATGTTACCAAGGGCATGCAAAGCAGCCTGTATTTTTCAGCAAATAATATCACAAGTATTTACAAGAGATGCAATCCTGATCACAAGATACAAGGTCAAAGGTTCTGCACACTCACAAGCTGTCTACCACGCCCTTGCCGATCCAAGGCAGCATCAATAACATGTCTAGCAGAAGGTGGTGAACTCGATAGTAGCAACTGCGCTCCTTGACTTGCTATAAAGCATCCAAATTTGACACCAAAGATTTGAGTTATTGCAATGACAATTACATACGTGAGAACTAGGAAGCTAAAGTTTCTCAAAGAAATTTGTTCTTGAATTTACAAGCCATTTTTTTCTAGTACTAAATAGCTCTGTCTTATCATCAGCTCATACCACACAGCATCTGATTGAAGTAGAGTGCTATAAAAAACAAACTAATTGATGTCCCCTATGATAAGGCATATCACCAACTTATCCTCATGGTGCTTGGATGTACCCTCCAACACACTAATTGATGTCCCCTATGATAAGGCATTGAACCATATGAGTGGCATACTTACAAGACCCCATTTGACCAAGTGCCTCAAGAGCTGATTCACATTCATCCATATCTTGAGTATTTGATGAATTAAGTATTCTATCTATTGCTGATATTACATTTCTAGCACCTGCATTTAAAAGGAGGACATATTGTCCCACAAAATCAATTATCTTCAAGAATAAGCAATAACGTAATCTTCAAAACATATAAAACTCCCAATTTAGTCATTGAAAATTGCAGAATACATCTATTGTACTGAACATTTTTTCAATCATTTGAGACCCAACAACTTCTTAACGAGAACTTGCATGAACAAAATGAGTAATACGAAAGTCTCCCTACATCACAATATCTATAATCTAAAATGTTTTGTTGCGTTGAACACTAGCCAGTTAATTCACGTTGCAAATAATGGCCCAGGTATTATTGGCTAAACAACAAATATATCTTCAATGTTATCAAATGTTCTTTCAAATTCCATGACAAAATTGATCCATGCTAATGGTAAGCTGTTAATAATACTGATTTGAACCCATGTACAACTCAAGTAGTCGAATGAAAGCCCTACTTGATTCATTAACAAACATGTAGTTGTCACGCAAAAGTCTTCCACTGATCATCATTGCCCGTGATCTTAAAATGGATTCCATTGATTTGTTGCTGTAAAATAGAAAAGGTAAGAAAGCAAAATTTTTGCATGTGTTAGGCAAATTGTAGAAAGTGGTTATTCCCTATACCTGATTATAGAACTAAGAAGCTGCAGAAGGGTGTTTCCTGACAAAAACTCACTACCATGCTGGATTTCTGACAACTTCATAAGTTCAGCACCCAAAAAAAAAAAAAAAAACCATATAAACCACGTAAGGTAGTAATTGTAAGCAAACAGGCAAGCAATGTGACTATATTAGTACAAGAAGAAAATGAAAAGCATAAGATTGAATCATCCAGGAAAAAAAAATGCTAAAACGACATAAAAATGCTAGAAATTTTCAAAAGACAAGATATGCAATTGGTTGAAACTTGAAAGACTATTAAAGCTTAGCAAGTGCACATAGGAAAAATAAGTACAAGACCAATTAGACACTAGAAAAAATAATAATCAATAGCCAACCTCGTATAAAAGCTCCAATACACTCAGCTTTACAAGGGTATCATCTGTGTTGTTGATTTCCACCTCAAAAAGTCCAAGTAAATTCAACTTGTAAATTATTGATGCCACAGTGCGTGAGACACAGAATAATTTCACTGTCAAAGCTAATACTCGGATCCGTCCCTGAGAAGCATATGTTAAGGAGAACAAGCAGTTAGAGAGCATATAAATTCACTGATGAAGCTCACTTACTTTTGTACAGACATTAACAAATGGGTTCAAATAAGTTCTAATGATGTGTTGTCTGACTCTTGTACGGTACATAAATGTTTTCCAAGGACCATAAAGTTTCATGTTACTGTTTTTCCTACGGCAAAACAGTCTAAGACTTTAAGGAAGCTAAAAATGCTGTCTGGTGGGAAAACGCACAGATCAATTGGGCTAGAACTTTTTTTTTTTGGAATAAAAAACTGAGAAACCTTTATTGATAAAAATTGAATCAATACAAGGTTGAACAGAATAAGATATTATCAAATAAGGAAAAAGGAGAACTAAAAATCACCCCTACAGATAGCATCACCTAGCTAAAGCCAAAAACCAAAAACGTAAAAGTATTGCAACCAACCACATCATAATCCCATCAGCCTAGGAATCTAGGATGTCTCTCCAATTCAACAGAATTACTGAAGATGAAAAAAGGCCTAATTTTTGGAAATTGGGCTATAACTCTTCTAGAATTGTACCAATGAATAAGGGCCTAATTTTTTGGAGATGCATCTGAAAGCATTTTTATTGATGAAACGTTTGGGTTTATAATTAATCGGTTAGTACATGAATTTATCAGTCACAGTACCAGCGAAGAACACCGGGTTGCTAATTCTCCAAGATGTGTATCTTCTTTGCAATTAGCTGGGAAGATAATATCCTGAACAATGGTAATAATAATCATCATGAGATTTTTCAGAGAAAAAAAAAAGGATGTGATTTTGATATATTTATACATTCATCATGACATTTAAAAAGAATTAGTCAATAAGAAAATAGAAGCTAATGCATCCTACCACTCCTTGTGGAAAACCAGCTATTTTCTTAATTGCATCCATTGATGCAGTCGCCACTTGCTCATTGCTGTAATAAAGAAGTTAATTTCTTTAATTAGATTCAAAACAAAAGAAAGTAAACTAAAAAAGGCAACATGGTGACAGTGAGCAAGACATGTATTACAAATAATTAGAGAGTACCATATTTTGACTGTAAACAGATAAAAGAAGGTACATTATAATACTTTCTTTTTTCCTTCTGATAGCCAACTGTTTTGAGCTTCTTAGAGATGGCATAATATGGGAAACTGTAGAATATTGTAGAATAATTAGTACAGCTGTCAGATTTACTGTTAGTCTACTAGGATATCTCTAAGATTAAGGGCTGATTTGTTTGATTTGCTGATTTCTAGCTATTACTAATATCTAGGCTATTTGTTAGGCTATTTGTTAGGCTATTTTTTTATCCCTAGTTGAATTACCATCTATAAAAAGGGGTTGTACCAAATGAGAATGATCAAAGGAATAAAAAATAAAAACATTCTCAATTTCCTCATGGTATCCGAGCCACTCTTGGAGACCTAAAACAATTTTCTTATGGTAAAATACGGGATGGCTACAGAAAGAGTTAGCTCTTCTTCCACCACCTCCGATGACATCTCTCATCATGAATCCACGGTCTCCAACTCCAGTGGAATGGCAGAGGGAAGTCAAGTCCTTATCACAGGACACAAACTCAATGGGAACAATTATCTCCAATAGTCCCAATCCGTTATGATGTTCATATGTGGCAAAGGGAAGGATGACTACTTATCCGGTGCAGAGGCTCCTCCAAAGGCAGATGACCCAAGGTTCAAAAGCTGGAAATCAGAAAACAGTATGGTTATGTCATGGATAATTAATTCCATGACTAATGAAATAGGAGAGAACTTTCTTCTCTATAAGACAGCAAGAGAAATCTGGGAAGCAGTGAGGGAAACTTATTCAAATAAGGAGAATACCTCAGAGTTGTTTGAGATAGAAGGCATCCTACATGATCTGCGGCAAGGAGACTTGACAGTGACCCAGTATTTCAACACTCTTACACGCTATTGACAGCAAGTAGATATGCACGAAGAGCTTTCATGGAGTTGCCCCAAAGACAGAGCCAGGTATAGGCAAATTGTTGAAAAGAAAAGAGTGTACAAATTCCTATTTGGGCTCAACAAAAATCTTGATGAAGTTCGAGGAAGAATTCAAGGGATGAGACCACAACTCAGCCTTCGAGAAGCTTTTTCAGAAGTTCGGAGAGAAGAAAGCAGGAAAAAGGTGATGCTGGGAACACAAACCGTCACACCTCAAGTGGAAACTTCTGCTCTAGCTGTTCGTGGACCTCAGAATCATGGCACTGACAATCGGCAGAAGAAGGAACGTCCATATTGTGAACACTGCCGCAAGCCTGGTCACACCAAGGAAACGTGCTGGAAGATTCATGGGAAACCAGCTGATTTAAAATTCTCACGTCCACAAAACCGAGGCAACACTGCAATCAAAGAAGGAAATCAAGTACCAGCCGAGTCCAATCTTTTCAGCAAAGAGCAGCTGGAAGTTTTGAAACAATTAATCAAGCAGTCACAGACAGCCGATTCAAGCATGACAATTGGAACAGGATCCTTAGCGCAGAAAGGTAATTCTAATAGTGCCTTAAGTGTTAAAAGGGATAATGCAAATTCATGGATTGTGGATTCAGGAGCTACCGACCACATGACTGGAGATAAAGAGGCCCTAACAAATTTCATTCCATGTTGTGAGAACATAACGGTCAGCATAGCAGATGGATCACTCTCTAAAGTGATTGGAACCGGATCAGTACAAATTTCAAAAGACCTAACACTCAACTCTGTCCTTTTAGTGCCTAAGTTAAATTGCAATTTACTATCAGTGAGTAAACTCACTCGGGATTTAAATTGTGCCACTAAATTTTCTTCAAACTCTTGTGAATTTCAGGTCTTGGATTCGGGGAAGATGATTGGCAATGCTAAAGAGTGCTCAGGGCTCTATTTACTTGAGGCAAATGACTCTTCTAGAAGGAAAGGTCATAATAATGGTTGTTTAGTGTCTGTAAGTCAAAATCCAATTTCTGTTTTTCCCAAAAAGGATGATCCCATTATGTTATGGCACTATAGGTTAGGACATCCAAATTTCATGTATATCAAGAGACTCTTTCCATCTCTTTTCATTAATAAAAATCCGAATGAGTTTCAATGTGAGATTTGTCAATTTGCAAAGCATGTTCGAAATTCCTATCCTAACCTACCATACAAAAAATCACAACCCTTCTCTTTGGTCCACAGTGATGTGTGGGGGCCGTCTAGGATAAAAAATATCACTGGTTCTCGTTGGTTTATAACATTTATAGATGATCACACTAGACTTACATGGGTTTTCCTAATGAAAGAAAAATCTGAGGCAGGTCCAATATTTCAAAAATTCAATACCATGGTTCAAACTCAATTCCACACCAAAATACAAATTTTGACAACGGACAATGCAAAGGAATATTTTGCTTCTATTCTTGGTGAATACCTAATAAGTCAAGGAATAATTCATCTAAGTTCTTTTGTTGATACACCTCAACAAACGGTGTAGCCGAAAGAAAAAATAGACATCTCCTTGAAGTAGCCCGATCCCTCATGTTCTCTACACATGTACCTAAATCTTTTTGGGGGGAAGCCATACTCACCGCAACCTACCTCATAAACAGAATGCCCTCGCGAGTCCTAAATTTCCAGACCCCATGTCAAACCCTACTCAAAACATACCCAACCACACATCTCATATCCTCCATTCCACTCAAAATATTTGGCTGCTCCGCTTTTGTACACATCCATAGTCAACATCGGGGAAAACTTGATCCTAGAGCCATTAAATGTATCTTCTTGGGGTACTCTTTTCAAAAGGGTTACAAATGTTATTCTCCAAACACAAAGAAATTTTATAACTCAATGGATGTACATTTTTTGAACAACAACGATACTACTCCAAATCTGACATTCAGGGGGAGAGTAGTTTCATAGAGGAATATCAGCTTTGGGATGTCATTATAGAGACCAGTGATCTAGATATTTCCCACAATTCATCTTCATCAAAACCAGCCAATACCCAAATTGAAACTGTTTCGATCCACCATAATGAACTCATGATCCCAAACCTTGATTCACCTGGAGTACCTGAACCTTCACACATTTCTTCTCCTAACATTTCCTTTTCTCCAAACAATGTTCAGCCAAATGAAATTCCTAGTCTCTCTAGTCTTCATTCCCCAAACACTACTCAATCCAAACACAACAAAGACCTTATCACCTATTCCAGAAGGAAAAAGAACCAAAAGGAGATAGAGCACCAAGTACTTTTCAAGCAGATTCAAGAATTGGAACCGGATTCACGATCAAAAGATCCACAAGGTAATTCTAACCCCGAGTCTTCCAATGATAGTAATCTTCCTATTGCACTAAGAAAGGGTGTTAGAGAATGTACGAAGCATCCAATTTATAACTTTGGGTGTTAGAGAATGTACGAAGCATCCAATTTATAACTTTGTGTCATATCAAGGGCTTTCTAATAAGTACAGGGCGTTTGTAGCTAGTCTGGATCAAACACAGATTCCTAAATCCATACAAGAAGCTCTCACAATACCAAAATGGAAAGCTGCTGTTGAAGAAGAAATCCGAGCACTACAGAAAAATGGAACATGGAAGATCACTGAGCTACCACCTGGAAAACGACCTGTTGGATGCAAATGGGTCTTCACAATTAAATACAAAGAAGATGGAAGTGTAGATCGATTCAAGGCTCGGCTTGTTGCAAAAGATTTCACACAATCCTATGGAATTGATTATGAAGAAACTTTTGCTCCTGTAGCCAAACTGAATACGGTTCGAGTTCTCCTATCTCTGGCTGCAAATCTAGATTGGTCACTTCATCAGTTAGATGTCAAAAATGCCTTCCTCAATGGAGACCTAGCAGAATAAGTTTATATGAGCATCCCTCTTGGATTTGAAACGCAAGCAACAATTAACAAAGTCTGTAGACTGAAACGATCTCTATATGGACTCAAACAATCCCCAAGAGCCTGGTTTGACAGATTTACAAGAGTAATCAAGGAGTATGGCTATCTACAATGTCAGACAGATCACACTCTCTTTGTTAAACATTCACCTGAAGGAAAAATTACCATTCTTATTGTTTATGTGGATGATATTATTTTAACAGAAGATCACATGCAGGAGATAAGCTCACTCAAGAGTCTGCTAGCTAAAGAATTTGAAATCAAAGATTTAGGAAACCTCAGGTACTTCCTTGGAATGGAAATAGCCCGGTCAAAAGCAGGAATCTCAATCTCTCAACGAAAATATGTTCTGGACCTTCTGAAGGAGACAGGAATGATCGGATGCAAGCCTGCTGACACTCCTATGGACTCAACCAAATTAGGAACCAAAGTAGTTTGTGCACCAGTTGACAAAGGCAGATATCAAAGACTTGTGGGAAAACTTATATATTTATCCCACACAAGACCAGACATTGGTTTCTCGGTTAGTATGGTGAGTCAATTCATGAACAATCCAAATGAAGAACATATGGAGCCAGTTTATAGGATCCTAAGGTATTTAAAACTGACACCGGGAAAGGGATTGTTTTTTGGGAAATCAACGGACAAAAGTATAAAGATATATAGTGATGCTGATTGGGCTGGATCGGTAACAGATCGAAGATCAACTTCTGGCTACTGCACATTGATATGGGGAAACCTAGTCACGTGGCGTAGCAAGAAACAGCATGTTGTGTCAAGAAGCAGTGCGGAAGCTGAATTCAGAGCATTGGCACATGGTATATGTGAAGGAATGTGGCTGCGAAGACTCTTAAAGGAGTTAAGGATTGATGTTGAAGAACCTATGAAGATGTTCTGCGACAATCAGTCAGCTATCAGTATTGCGAAGAATCCTGTGCACCATGATAGGACGAAGCATGTGGAGATCGATCGCCACTTCATAAAGGAAAAGATAGAAGAACGACTAGTCAAGATAATATATCTGCCGACCAGTCTTCAAACAGCAGACATTCTCACCAAGGCTCTACCAAGAAAGAACTTTGAAGATTTAAACTCCAAGCTAGGCTTAATTAACATTTATAGCCCAGCTTGAGGGGGAGTGTCAAATATTGTAGAATAATTAGTACAACTGTTAGATTTGCGGTTAGTCTACTAGGATATCCCTGAGATTAAGGGCCGATTTGTTTGATTTGTTGATTTCTAGCTATTACTAATATCTAGGCTATTTGTTAGGCTATTTTTTTTATCACTAGTTGAATTACCATCTATAAAAAGGGGCTGTACCAAATGAGAATGATCAGAGGAATAAAAAATAAAAACATTCTCAATTTCCTCAGAAACCATGAACGGTAAGTGATCAGGTAAGTAGAACATGGAAAATATATTTGACTAAAATTTTTGCATTCTAAACTCATATGAGCATCACATATTACGCATATGACTGATTCCATTGAAGTTAATTTCATGTAGTGTGACAGGAAAATTTAAGTCTGCCTGCTTAAGTGTCTGACATTTTTTTTGCAACTAAAATATATTTTTCAGAAAAGAAACTGAAAAAAAAAATTAAGATATAAAAATCATGAAATAACAATAAAAGTTTTTGGAACGAGATGATGATTAGAAAACAATGAAGAACAAGGTATTAAAGCAACACAATAAGAATTTGACACTTTACCCATTTATGAGGCAATCAAGCAAAAGTGGATATACATCATAGTCACTTATAAGCTGTACAGCAGAAACAGTTTCTTCATTCCAATGTTCCAGAAGGCATATAACCTGCAGAGTTGGTATAATGTCAAGTTAAACCATTCGAAAAATTCTCTCCACTCACATTTTATGTACTTAAGATATTGTTGACTCTAAATAGACTTCCAAAATGCAACAACTCAAAAAAGAAAGACTGTATACAGCACTCTGAGGCAGCAACAAGAAATGGTTTGCAACAATTTTTTTGATAAGAAAAAACTTTTTTTATTGATTGAATTAATTAAAAGGAATAGAGGATGAGATGTCCTCAATACAAGAAACAAATAAAAGCCAAAAATCCAAAGGAAACAGACGAACACAAGACCAAACAATCAACGGATTACATCCAACCAACTCAAAACATTCAGATACAAAGGTTCTCCTTTGAATTCTTTTCCCGTTGAAGCCCAAAGTGACACAGAGTGTTTAGCTTTTTCAAAAATGTCATGTGTATCCATCCCTTTTTCCTTGAAAATTCTTGAGTTCTGTGCCATCCATATGGCCCATAAAATTGACATAGTCATGCTTCTCCAAAGAACTTTTGCCCTTTTGTTGCTTCCAAAGCCTTTCATCTTTTCCACCATCAGGCTTTGACAATGAGCTGGAAACACCCACACGAAACCAGCTTCTTGCAGCAATTTCTTCCATAAATCATTAGCCACTTTACAACGAAGAAACAGATGGTCTATAGTCTCATAATCTTTCTTACATAACACACACCAAGAGGGAGACAAAGAAAGATGAGGATTCTTCCTCTAAACCAAATCGCAAGTATTTATTTTGCCATGAAAAACCAGCCAAGCAAAAACTTATAATCCTATAGGGGATGCAAGATTTCCATATGAAATTAAAAGGATGAAAATGAGGCATTGTCGGATCATCATGTAAAGAGGAGAAAAAAGATTTGCAAGAAAACCCGGAAGAGTTCCTTACCCACATTTCTTATATCTGGCTTGTTTGGAATAGGGGAAAAAGAATTAAGCAGGGGAAGTAAAGACTGTAATTCCTCCACTTCCCTGTCATTAAGCTCTCTCCGAAATCCAAAATTCCAATCTAACCCACTTGACTCATTTCTAGAATAAAAATCAGCAATGAAAGCATTCGGTACTTCAGACAACCTAAAAAGCCTTGGAAACGAAAACTTAAAATCTGAATTACCACACTACAAGTCATTCCAGAATAAAATCCTAATTCCCTCCCCCACCCACAAAGAGATGTTTTTAGAAAAATCCTGTAAACCTTGAGAAATGAACTTCAACGGATTTCTGTAGGAGCCTATCGAGACCGCATTACAATCCCACCCATTTAGAAGCAAACCATATTTGCACCCATAATGCAAGTTGTTCCAAAGGGAATTTCCAAAGCCATTTTCCAAGCAAAGCCACATTCTTTTTCCTCAAATTTCCTAAACCCAGGCCCCCTTGTGCTTTCCTTTTAGAAACCATGTCCCACTTCACAAGGCTTCGTACCCTACCTCCTTCATCCTTGTCCCACAGAAAAGAACTCATCTTTTTCTCCAAAAAATCAGCCACGTGACCTGGCATCTTGAAAAGAGACATGTAATAAATTGGCAAATTGCCAAGAACCGACTAAATGAAAGTAACCCGCCCTCCTCTAGACAAGAATCCCTTCTTCCAACTATCCAATCTTTTAGAAACTTTTGCAATCACTAGCACCCAAAAACCCCCAGGCATTGGGTTCCAGCCCAACTCAAGAGCCATAGTCCTCGCCGTCTCCTCCTCAACATTAACTCTTGCAAGAATACTCTTTTCCATGTTTATCTTTAGGCCTGAGCACTCTGTGAAGAACTTTAATATACTCTTAGCATTTCTTACATTTTCCAGCTCTCCCTCCAACAGAAAGAGCGTATTAGACGGCCGTGTAAGGAGGCTTGAGATGCCTATGTTCAATGAGTCCAATCCGAATGGTTGGATTTTCCGAGCTGAGAGGTTTTTTTCCATGAGTAGGATCAAAGAGTCTGAGAAGCTGGAAGTGGTCGTGGTGAGCCTTGATGGGAAACCTTGGAGGGGTTCCAATGGGAAGACGGGTGAAGAGATCCGAAATTGGTCGGAGTTGAAGAAGATGATTCCGGAACGGTTCCGCCCCACTCAAGATTGTTTGCTTTACGAGAAATTTCTTGCGCCCCGCTAGGACATGACGGTCTAAGAATACCAATGCTAGTTCAAATTATTCACAGCCTCTCTCACTAATGTTCTCGGGCAAATTTTGGAAGGAAACTTCATTAACGGACTCAAACCACATATTGGAGCAAAAATCTGAATGTTATAGCCCGTGTCTGGGTCGAGCCGTGTAGATGGCCCAAAGGGTGGAGGATGGCAATTTGTAGATCTGCGGTTCACGTAGGGTGACGTCTAGGCTTGGTATGTGGGCCAAGGGCCCAAGTTTGGGCTAAGGGTCTTGGGAGTAAAATCCCTAGCCCTACCCCAACAAGGAACGTTCCCAATTCAAATAGACCACCGAGTAGGAGTAAGATTCTGTAAAAGGAGGATAATTTTCTGGAATTGATCAGTGTATTGACCTTAATCTTACAGCTTTTACATGGGTTCCTCATATAGGAGGAGACACATGGGTCAGAAAGAGAAACTGAGAAAAAAAATGGTAATTAACTACCAAATAATCTGTTAATTTGCTGTCTAATCCTATCTAATCTTTTTTCCTAATTTACAAAGTTGACTTATCCAAATTACAAATCACAATCTCCTAAAATCTCAACTTTTCCACACTCCCCCTCAACCTGGTTTGAATATATCTTCTATAGCCAGCTTGCCAATTAGGTTGTTAAACTGCCTTATAGGTAGTCCTTTTGTAAATACATCAGCTACTTGCTCGGTGGTAGGAATATATGGCATGCAAATCAGCCCTCTCTCAATTTTTTCCTTAATGAAATGCTTATCAACTTCCACGTGCTTTATCCTATCATGAAGTACTGGATTGTGAGCAACGGAGATGGCTGCCTTATTGTCGCAATACACTCTTATAGGCAGTGGATTGGAGATTTTTAATTCTTCAAGAAGTCTCTTAATCCACAATACTTCACAAATTGCATGAGCAACTGATCTGAATTCTACCTCAGCGCTACTTGCTACCACATTCTGTTTTTTGCTCTGCCAAGTGACAAGGTTCCCTCCAATAAACGTACAGTAACGTGAAGTTGAACGTCTATCAGAGATGCTTCCAGCCCAATCTGCGTCAGTATATGCTTCTACCTGCAAATGTCCACGTCTTTTGAACAGCAAGCCACGGCCAGGGGTTCCTTTTAAGTATCGGAGAATCCTATACACAGCATCAAAGTGCTCTTGCCCAAGCAAATGCATAAATTGGCTAACCATGCTTACTGCAAAGGCTATATCTGGGCATATATGTGATAGATAAATCAGTTTTCCCACCAAGCTTTGATATTTTTCAATATTCAGGATGTCTTCAGTTTTAGCTGGCTGTAGTCTAAGGTTGGGTTCACTTGGTGTCTAGGCTGGTTTGCAACCCAAAAGTCCAGTGTCACCAAGTAAATCAAGAACATACTTTCGTTGGTTTACAAAGATACCTTCTTTTGACCGAGCAAAGTCCATCCCGAGAAAGTACTTCAATGCACCCAAATCTTTGATCTCAAAGTCAGCTGCAAGTCTCCTTTTTAATCTTTCTAGCTCTTCACTGTCATCACCTGTCAAGACAATATCATCTACATAGACAATTAGGATTGCAATTTTGCCTTTAGAACTATGTTTGTAAAACATAGTGTGGTCAGCTTGAGTCTGACAGTAGCCACAACTCATCACCGCCTTTCCAAACCTTTCAAACCACGCCCTTGGGGACTGCTTAAGACTATACAAGGATTTCTTTAGTCTGCAAACTTTATTTGACCCCATTTTTTCTTCAAATCCAGGAGGTAGACTCATAAAGACCTCCTCTTCAAGATCCCCATTCAAAAAAGCATTTTTCACATCTAATTGGTGTAAGGGCCAGTTATGATTTACGGCCAAGGACAATAACACTTTGATTGAGTTTATTGTGGCTACAGGAGCAAAGGTTCCTTGGTAATCAATCCCATAAGTCTAGGTGAACCTTTTTGCTACTAATCTAGCTTTATATCTTTCTATACTCCCATCAGTTTTACACTTAACTGTAAAGACCCACTTGCATCCTATTGCCCTTTTTTCCTAGGTAAATCAACAATCTCCCAAGTACCACTTTTTTTCAAAGCATTCATCTCCTCCATCACTGCTAATTTCCAATTCGGATCATCAAGAGCTTCTTGAATATTTCTTGGAACAAATAGATGTGAAATTTTTAAGGTAAAAGCCTTATGTGTGTCAGACAATTTTTTGTAAGAAAGATATTTGGCAATGAGGTATCTAGGGTACTTTGTGCAAGTTCGAGTTCCTTTCCTAATAGCTATAGGAATATCAAAATCTGGTGAGTCAGAAAGGCCAATAGAAGAAGGTTTAGGAATAGGATTACCTTTGATATCCTAAGATCCAGCTCCCGAAGCTTGAGATTGGTCAGTCCCAAGTGTAATAGACTGATTGACTCTTTTGATGATATTTTTTCCGAGTATAAACCAGAGGCTCAATGTTGGTTTTTTTTAACCCTGTAGTAGTGATTCTCCTCGTTTCTGTCAAAATAGTACTTGGCATTGTATAATTAGGATTTCCATCATTATTTTCAACAATTTTTGTTTGTTCCTCACTTAAATTTTTCGGGAATGGTAGTAGAAAAAGGAATATCAGGTGAATTGAAATCAAATTTGGTAAAGAGTTAGGACATAAGTCGCAAAAATTTTCTTCAACTACCTCATTCTCCCCCTGAAGAGAATTTTTGTGAAAGTATGATTTGTTTTCGAAAAAAGTCACATTCATACTCACATAAGTTTTTCGTGTTTGAGGATTATAGCACTTATATTCCTTCTTATTAGGAGCATATCTTATGAAAATACATTTTTCAGCCCGAGGATCAAGTTTGGACCGGTCTTTATTAGGTATATGTACGAATGCAATGCAGCCAAATACTTTTAATAGTAAATCCGAGTATAATTTTGAAAAGGGAAAATTTTTTTTGAAGTTTTCTAATGGTGTGCTATACTTTAAAACACATATAGGCATCCTGTTAATCAAATAACAGGCTGTTAGCACAGCTTCTCTCTAAAGATATTTTGGGGTATTCATTGAAAACATAATAGCACGGGCCACTTCAAGTAAATGTTTATTTTTTCTCTCAGCAATTCCAATTTGCTAAGGGGTATCTACACAAGTTGATTGATAAAGAATTCCTTTTTCTATCAAAAAATTTCCCAAAAGTTCATTAAAATACTCGGTTCCATTATCAGTATGAAGAATACTAATTTTTCTTGAAACTGTGTCTCAACCATTGCATAAAAATCTTTAAAAAGTTTTTCAACTTCAAATTTCTCACTCATTAGATAAACCCAACATAGACGAGTATGGTCGTCTATAAATGTTACAAATCATTTTTTCTTAGAGACAGTAGTGACTTTAGAAGGTCTCCAAGCATCACTGTATATCAAATAGAAAGATTTTGAAGGAAAATAACCTTTTGGCTGATAAGTGGAACAATGACTTTTTGACAAACAACAACTTTCACAATAAAAAGAGGAATGTTCCAAACCCTTAAATAAAGCAAGAAATAAATGTTTAAGATAAGGAAAACTTGGATGTCCTAATCTTAAATGCCAAAGCATTATTTGTTCATAAGCAGAATTAGAACTAACACTACTGAGGCCCTGAGCCTTTTTATTACTGGAAACGACATCATCAAAGTAGTAAAGCCCGTCTATTAACTTAGCACTGCCAATAGTCTTCCCCGAGTTCTGGTCCTGAAATTCACAGTGAGAATCACGAAAGATTATGTGACAGTTAGAATCCTTGGTCAGTTTACTCACAGATAAGAGGTTACAGGCTAATTTAGGAACATGAAGGACTGATTTAAGGTTTATATTATCAGATAATTTGACCATACCTTCTCCTGCAATAAGGGTGAAACTACCATATGCAATTCTAATTTTTTTATGACTTGAACATGGTAAATAGGTATTAAACAGGTTTGAACAATTGGTCATATGATCGGAAGCTCCGGAATCAATAATCCAACGGGTAAGATTTGAACAAGAAAGGGCTTTAGGTTTACTAACTGTTTGTGCCGAAGAGACACTCGGAATGCCAAATGGAGAATTGGATTTTAGCAGCTTCATGAGCTGATCCATCTGCTCTTTACTAAAGGGGTTTGCTTCAGCCTCATTTGCAGTGGGAATTGAGTGGCTATTTTTGTCATTGGGTCTGTTATTTTTCTTCCTCAACATGACATGCCTGCGGCTTTCCTCTCTTCGAACTTCAGCAAATACCTCTCCAATAGAGGGAAGTGAAGTCCTGCCTATGATTCGGCCTCGAACTTCATCAAATTCCACGTTGAGTCTAGCAAGAAATTTGTAGATACGATGAGCCTCTATAGTCCACCTATGATGTTCAGCATCCTCTGTAGATTTCCATTCATAGTCGTTGAAAAGATCAAGGTCCTGCCAAAGGCGTTTTAGAGAATTGAAGTATTTGGTAACAGAATCCTCTCCCTGCCGCATTTCACCAAGCTTCAAGGTTAGCTCATATATCTAAGACTGATTTCCTAAATCAAAATACATTTGATTTACACTGTCTCAGGGTTCTTTGGCTGTCGAAAAGCAGAGATAATTTGAGCTGATGTCTTCATCCATGGAATTCACAGGTCATCACCATTGAGTTCTTTGCATCCCACGTTGCATATGCTGGGTTTTCTGGTGCTAGCGCCTTCTTTTCTCCTGTCAGGTACCCAATTTTTCCTCTTCCTCTGATGTACATCCTAACGGATTTAGACCACCGTAAATAATTGTTGCCATTAAGGCGAATGGTGGTAATCTGGACAGAGTGAGAGTCGGTATTTGGGTTTTGAATAGCAGGAATTTGAATTGGCTGGGTCATGAGCGGTGGGATTGATTCAGAAGAAACTTCAGACATGGTTAGGATGAACAAGAATTGGTAATTATTCTAGAATGGCTCTGATTCCATGTAAAGGAAGGATAATTTTCTAGAATTGAGTAGTGTATTGACCTTAATCTTAGAGCTTTTACACGGGTTTCTCATATAGGAGGAGATACATGAGTCAAAAAGAGAAACTGAGAAAAAAAATGGTAATTAACTACCTAATAATCTGTTAATTTGCTGTCTAATCCTATCAATCTTTTCTCCTAATTTACAAAGTTGACTCATCCAAATTACAAATCACAATCTCCTAAAATCTCTACTTTTCCACAGATTCCTTTTAGACGACTCAGATTCTAAGCTCCAAGCTAAGCGAGACATGGGGCTTTGTTACTGCTATGATGGGAGTACACTGTTGGCCACCGATGTCCCAACCGTGAACTACAAGTGCTCGTTGTCCAAGATGCAGCGGCTGACCTCAACCACGGCAAGGAAGAGAAGCAAGAGCCAGTGGGAGCATCGGAGGTAGGAAAATTGTCTCTCAATTCGATGGTGGGTTTGATGACTCCACAAACCATGAAGTTGCACAGCAAACTCGGTGAGCAAGACGTAATTGTTCTAGTGGATAGTAGGGCCATGAACAACTTCATTGCCTTGGATTTGGTAAGCAAACTGAACCTGCCTCTAGATAAAACAGAAGATTATGGAGTAGTCATGGGTACGGTCTTGTCGGTGAAGGGAGATAGAATTTGTCGCAGGGTGGTTTTGTACATGCAGTCAATTGAGGTAGTTGAGGATTTTTTTACCTTAGAATTAGGTAGTTCAAATCTGATATTGGGGATGAAATGGTTGGGGTACTTGGGAGCCATGAACATCAATTAGAAGATTTTGACAATGAAATTCAAGATTGGGGAATTATGGGTTGTGTTACAAGGGGACCCTGGGTTGTGTAAATCGGCGCTCACTCAAGGCGATGCTATGAGCGATGAAGACAAATGGAGGACTCTTGGTAGAGCTCAGAAACATAAGTGTGTACTGTGGAAGCCTAGAAGAGGTCGGAAGTGAAGTGCCAGAGGAGATTGAGTCGGTGCTCCAAAAGTGGGCCTCTATGTTTGAGACTCTGACGGGGTTGCTGCCGAGCCAAACCCGAGATCATGCCATTGTCCTCTAAAATGGCACATCTCCAATCAATGTTCAGCCATATTGCTATCCATAAGCTCAAAAGGATGAGATTGAAAAGCTTGCAGGGGAAATGCTTGCTGTTAGGATAATACAACCGAGTGTAAGTCCATTTTCAAGCTGCGTTTTATTGGTTTAAAAAAAAGATGGTAGCTAGAGATTTTGCATTGATTATCGAGCTCTTAACAAAAAAACCATCCTCGACCAGTTTCCAATCCCAATCATTGACGAATTGCTTGACGAACTAAGTGGAGCCATGATCTTCTCGAAAATTGACCTCAAGTGCGAATACCATTAGATCCGTGTTAAGACCGAAGATGTTTCAAAGACGGCCTTTCGAACTCATGGACATTATGAGCTCTTGGTAATGCCCTTTGGCCTTGCCTATGCTCTGGCAACTTTTCAAGCACTTATGAATGAGGTGCTTAGGGCTCATCTCCGCAAGCTTGTCATTGTCTTCTTTGATGACATTTTGGTGTAACGCCAATCAGTGGAAGAACATAAACAACATTTGAGTGAGGTGTTGTCAATATTGTAGCAGCACAACCTCCACGCTAACGCCAAAAAATGTTGCTTTTGGCAGAGTTTAGTGGAATATTTGGGGCACGTGATTTCCGGAGGAGTGGCAACGGATCCGATGAAAGTAGAAGCAATGATGCATTGGCCAATGGCTAGTATCGGAAGTTCGTATCGGGGTATTGAAGCTTAGCAAAACCATTGACAGATTTATTGAAGAAAAACAACTTCCATTGGGATGGTGAGGTAGAGAAGGCTTTTAGATTGCTTAAGAAGGCAATGACAGAAATGCCGGTGTTAGCTCTTCCGGATTTCTTCCAACCATTTGTGGTGGAGACCGACGCATCAGGCATTGGGTTGGGGGCAGTTCTCATGCAATCTCAACATCCAATAGCTTACTTTAGTTGGGCTTTGCCACAACAGGAGCGGTTGAAGTCAGTTTACGAACAGGAGCTTATGGCTGTGGTATTTGCAGTCCAAAAGTGGCACCCGTATCTGTTGGGGCAACATTTCGTCATTCGCCCAAATCAGCAAAGCCTCTGCTTCCTCTTGGAACAACGAGTAGTGAGTGAAGCAAGCTAGAAGTGGCTGTCTAAGTTATTTGGGTATGACTTTGAAATACAATTCCCGCCCGGCTTGGAAAATAAGGCTGCGGACGCGTTGTCATGCCTGGCCATGGGGTCGTTGCTAAGGGAACTATCGGCCCCCTTGGTCCTCAAACACCGACGACATTCACTAACAAGCTTTATTGGATGAAAACTTGGCTGGGATTGTGGATGATTTCTAGCATGGTCGGGCTGTAAATGGTAGATTTTGCTTGTAGCAAGGGCAACTTCGGTTCCATGGGCGGTTAATTTTGTCCCGTTCATCTCCATTTGTGCTTGAACTTTTGAAGCTACACCACAACAATGTAAGTGGGGGGCATTTGGGCATCTTGAAGACATATCCACGGTTGGCTAGTGAGTGGTTTTGGTATGGGATGAAAAGAGATGTGATGGAGTATGCAACAAAGTGTTTGATGTGCTAGCAGAAGTATGTGGCACTGGCCCCGGGGGGTTTATTGCAGCCATTACCACTGCCCGACAAGGTGTGGGACGATATTTCCATGGATTTTCTCGAGGGGCTGCTGAGTTCGGAAGGTTATGACTCAAACTTTGTGGTGGTCGACAGATTGAGCAAATATGCGCACTTTATCCCGCTTCGACATCATTGCACGGCCACAACGGTATCTTCGGTGTTTGTTAAGGAAGTAGTTTGGCCACATGGAATTCCGAGCTCCATCGTGTCTGACTGTGACCGTGTGTTCCTTAGCCTGGTTTGGACAGAGCTCTTTTGCCAACAAGGAACCACACTCACCCGAAGCACCTCATATCATCCCTAAACCGATGGGCAGATTGAGGTGGTCAACCACTGCCTCGAGACTTGCGCTGCTTCGTGTCAGACAAGCCCCGAAAATGGATCAAGTGGCTGCCATGGGCAGAATATTGGTACAACACATCTTTCCACACTGCTACACAAACTACTCCTTTCAAGGTCCTATATGGCCACGACCCACCACCCATAATTCACTATGGAATAGGGTCTTCTGCAGTCAATTTAGTGGAGCGTGAGCTAGAAGACCATGATGCTTCCTTGGACCTCTTAAAGCAACAGTTGCTTGGTGCCCAATAACAGATGAAAAAGTATGCTAATGGGCAGCGTAGAGATGTACAGTTTGACCTTGATGACCTGGTGTACCTCAAGCTAAGGTCTTATAGGCAGAAGTCATTGTCAGGACACCGCAATGAGAAGCTTTGATGCAGCACATAGAGATTAGTAGTTTTCTATTAGGATTATTATTCAGATTATTATTAGGATTACCTATTCAGATTATTATTAGTTTCCTAGTTAGACTATTATTCTACTTCTATTTAGACTATTATTCTACTTTCCTACAAACACTATATAAAGGCTCATTGTAATTGTTTTGGAGTATCATTGATCAATAATCAGATTTATTCCCAATTATTAAACTTTGTGAGTTTGTTCTTGAGTTTTCTTTCCTTGTTTCACTTTGCAAACACTTCCGCTGCACCAAAATTGGTATCAGAGCAGGATTTTTACCTTGATCCGGTGGCCGAGGATGGTTCTAGTGGGCAACGACCCGTCGACAACGAACGGCGGTTCGAAAACCTCGAACAACAAGTCGAGGGAATGAACAAAACGCTTCGAGATGTACAGCAGACTCTTGCTGCTCTCGTTCTCAAAGTCAGACGCAAGACTAAGGTACCACGACCGTCGGGCGATCAGCTGGCGTATGGCAGCTCCGATTCAGACGACGATATGGTGGAAGATGTCCGACAACCTTCAGACCTGGGCAAACCCAAGCTCGATCTACAACGGGCTATGGCGACTGGCAACGATCAGCGACGGGCTCGAGACAGACCAGAACTCCGACACGATCGCAACAGCGGTGGAGAGATTCGGCTAGGCCCAGACTCGATGATACGCACGCGACCTCCTCCTCTCGATCTAGCACGACCCAACGTCCAGATGCACTTTGGTCAGCGAGATCGACTGCAAAACCCGCTAGCAAACGCTGGCAATGACATGAAACAGCTTCACTGTGAGCTTCCCAACCTCAATCTCGGTCCACCATCCTCACAGATTTGCCATTATCATCAAACCTATACAAAATCAAATACATCACCCAAATTCAAAATCCCTAGTTTTAGAGGAGTTTTTGATAAAAGAGAATTTTATGAGTGGCTTGAAATTGTGGATGAATATTTTGAAAATATGAGTGTGGATCCAATGAAACAAGCTCTACTAGTAGCTTTTCAATTCAAGGGCTATGTGATTTATTGGTGGGAGAATTTGCAAAAACAAAGAGAGCTTCAAGGGAAGAACAAGATCAAAAGTTGGGTCAAGATGAGAGAAAAGCTAAAAGAAAATTTTATATCCATTGCCTATCCAGCAAATCTATATACACCTCCCAATTTGATGACGACATCCAACGGATCTAGCGAAATGTACATCTCTACAACAGGAAAGCACCCCATGCAAACGGCCTCGTCGACGCATGAGAGGCTCTTCTTGTCGCCCGAAGACGATCGCACTCACCCCCGTTTGAAGCCATCTCCACCTTCACTACTTGCAGAGCGCGATGGAGAACTCCAACATGGTGGTCAGTCGATCTCCAACATCTACAATTCATCTCTGTCCCAACATTATGGTGGCGCTAGTGATGAAGTCTTTCATCTCAGTTCACAGCCATTTCTCCCATGCGACACAACTCCTTCTCCATCTAAGCTACAGGAGACTCTTCCATCATCATGCAGGGTTGGATCTAATCAGCGCCAGTGTGAAGTTAATGGCGGCGAGCTGCTCACCAGTGGCGGCGCTGATATGCGCTCCCTTCCTTCACAAAGGACACTGGAACTTCAAAATTCTATTGAGTTGACCCTAGAGCAAATGGATCCAATCTTTCATCAAAATCCCATGCCAACACCTAAAGATGAAATTCAAAGTGAGCCAACAAGTCAAGTTGTTGAAGAGATTGGACCAACTGGAACACAACTTGAAAAGCCAAAAATTTAGTGCATTATTTTGGAAGATTTGAAGGTGAAGCCACTAATTTTTGTTGATCAAATTATTGGCAAACTTGCAATTGATCTTGGAGATTTCAAGACTAAAAGGGCGAGTAGGCGTCAATGGCAAATTGCTTGGGACTTTGGGGCACTTGGGTAGACCATTGCTTTAGTTCTATTGTGGGTTTGGAATGTGATTTGTCAAGATTTGGTTATGGTGCATTTGCGCAAGAATCGTTTCCCCGTAGGCACTTAAAATAAACTACAAAACAAGAAAATTGGACCTTTTCGAATTCTGAAGAAAATTGGAGATAATGCTTATAACATAGATCTTACTCCTGATATGAATATCTCCAACACTTTCAACATTGCTAACATCTTTAAGTATTTTCCGCCAGATGAGTTTTCTTTGCACCCACAAAACTCGAGGACGAGTTTTCTTCACGAGGAAGGGATTGTGCAGCACATAGAGATTAGTAGTTTTCTATTAGGATTATTATTCAGATTATTATTAGGATTACCTATTCAGATTATTTTTAGGATTATTATTAGTTTCCTAGTTAGACTATTATTCTACTTCTATTTAGATTATTATTCTACTTTCCTACAAACACTATATAAAGGCTCATTGTAATTGTTTTGGAGTATCATTGATCAATAATCAGATTTATTCCCAATTATTAAACTTTGTGAGTTTGTTCTTGAGTTTTCTTTCCTTGTTTCACTTTGCAAACACTTCCGCTGCACCAAGCTTGCCCCACGTTATTATGGCCTTTTTCGAGTGTTGGAAAAGATTGGGAAGGTGGCCTATCACTTGGAGCTCCCCGCTAAGGCCACTCTACATCCCACATTCCATGTTTCACATCTTCGCAAAGCTGTTGGAGCGACTCAAGCCGCGTTTTCCAACCTGCCCCCATTGTCTGCTGAAATGGAGTTGGTGGCCGAGCTTGCTGAATTGTTGGCAGTACGCCTGGGCATGAGGGGTTCTACATCAGAGCTGGAAGTCCTAATCCGTTGGGCCCATTTATCGTCACATGATGACACTTGGGAGTAATTTGATGTCATTAACGCTCGGTTTCCTCACTTTCACCTTGAGGACAAGGTGAAACTAATGGTAGGCCTCCCTTGCGTTAGACTTTTGTGAGGAGAAGGAACAGGGGGCAGGCAAGTCAAGCACGATAATGGGGCAGTCCAAGTTGGAGCTGAGGTGCAGGATGGTGGGACCAGATCAGTGGTTAAGTTGGCAGAAGGGTGATGATTAGGAGGTTCCAGAAGGATGGTGATGTCAGCTTAGAAAGCTATGAGAATTTTGTTAGGCAGTTAGGAGTGAGGAGCATAAGAGCGAGCTTTGTGGAGAAGGAAGGGTATGACGGAATTCACCAATTGTATTCTCTCATTCACGAGTTTGTGTAGTACAAGGCTCTCTCAAAAAGCCCGTATCTGTCTTTGTTCCATTTTAGTGATAAATCAATAAAAATTCATCATCATTCTCTCTGTTTCACTACGCTTTCTCTTTGAATTTCCCTTTCCATTTCTCAACTTCCATTACTGTTTTATTGAATCTGAACAGGCTTCACTGCTTCAGCGTAATTATAATTGTCGCCAACTCATGATGGAAAAATCCAGTTACATGTCCCTTGAATTGTCTCAACTGCATGTGCCACAAATGAGCCCGCTACTCACACCATCACCTTCAAGTAGTATCTAGATTCCAGAAATGAAGGTGCAAACATAGGCTAACATGTACAGTCTACTCCTTTCTTATGCATGAAATGAAGGAAAGATTGGATGTATCTCATACTTTTGTATCGTGGCTTCACTCAACCATCACTTGAAGAACAAAACACAACTAAATACTAGGAAAGATCAAGAAGCAGATGGCCAATATGGTACGAAAACAAGCTGCTAGTACAGCAGATTTCTATCTTATCAAAAGACGTGAAATAACACATCGCGTATTCATAAGTCTAATGCACAAATTGTTTCAAAACAATAAAACTTGAATTATTCGAACAATAAATACACAGCATTTCATTGACCAAAATATCTAAAACTGTTGGCCTAAGTACAAGTAGGATCTAAAAAAAATAACAACAAACACATGCAATGTTGTGCATACCGTTTTACAAGCAAGACATCTGACAATTTGAGAATCTGCCTTAAGACCAACTTGTACAAAAGGCTGCAAGAGAAAATGAGATATGTGTTCATGTAAACATTTAAAAAATGAAATAAATGAAAAACACTCAGAGCCTAAATGTAGTAAAACAAACCATAAATACATCCCAATATTTAACCCAGCCGTTCAAAAGATTTAAATAAATAATTTGGAACTTGTATTTAATATAAGTCTAATATAGATCCTGTAAGTATTAAATGTTTGTGGATTACTGTCCTGATTAGCAAATGAACATAATATACATCTAATTTGGAGCTTAGATCCTGTAAGCGTTAAATGGTCATGGATTATCGTCGTGATTAGCAAATTCATAGTATTAAGTAACACATGAAATTTAGGACTCATTTATCAGTTGCTTCTATACAAGCCTCTACCCATACATACAGGCCCACTTTTAATGTTCTAGCATGAACACTACAGGTTTTTAAAAAATAAAAAATAAATAAGAAACTGATGATTTTATTAATCAATAAAAGAAGTTAAATACTAAACAATCAGATGGATGAGAAATCCATCAAAAGAAAAGCAAACATAACTCAAAGAACTATGCAACAGAATAAAGTTGAAACTAAACCAAAAACATCTTCCTGACTTAAAATAATCGAGGAGAATGGGAAGTCCTTAGAAGAAGAATCTGTCGACACCCAACGAGAAGCCAAAAACTTGGCTTTTTCGAAAGATTTTCTTTAGCCATACTTATCTTAAAAAATACGCTGATTTCTTTCCAACCAAATGACCCACAGAACAGCCAGACTTATCACCTTCCACACAGCCTGTTCTTTTTTACCATTCCCAAATCCATTAAATGGTTTCACCAAAATGGTATTGCTACTAAGAGGTGAAACCCAGCTGAGGCCAGAAGCCCTAAAAACGTTCCACCACAGAACACAAGCAATATCACCGTGAAGAAACAAATGATCTGTAGACTTCCCGTTTGACTGGAACAAAACACACCAACTAGGAGTTAATGCTGATTGAGGATGTTTCCTTCGCACCAAATCACAAGTATTCCGCTTGCTATGAAAAAATAACCAGGCAAAAACCTTCACAATTTGAATTAAAGGACTCAACCAAAGTGATGCTTGGATTTTTAATTAAGCATTGAAAATATGACTTGCACAAAACACCATTAGCATCACAAGTCCACACCCTTTTGTCCGAAGAAGAAGTCGTTGGAGAAAAAGTCTCCAAAAAAAAAAAGCAAATCAGAAAGTTGGTCACAACCTTTATCATTTAGATTCCCCCAAAAACCAAAGTTCCAATTCAAATTGGAATTTTCATCAAGAATAGCAAACTCATTGATTTTGACATCCCGAGTTACAATTCGACAATAAAGTCTAAAGTGTTGCAACAGGCATATCACCACACCAAATATTCCCCCGAAACCTAATATGTGCTCTCCTCCCCACTCTTCAGGTAACTATCTCAAGAAAATTCTTCAACCCCGATGAAATGAATTTCCACGGATTCCTATAAGTACCTCTGATAACAAGATTAGAATCCCAGTTTTTGAAACCTCCAATTCTCTCGTTTGTACTGGTTCCTTTCATATGAATCAAATTGTCTATGTTTCTCATCACAATAAATAAATTAATGGTAAATATCACCATGAAACGTTAGAATGAAAAAATATAGAAGTTAAAACAAAAGGGTTCTCCATATATATATTTTTAATCTCAAATCTGAATTGACCAACATAAGCACATTACATTTCTTTAAAGAAGCCTATACACTTGAAATATATGCAAGCATACCATATATTGTGGGATTAGGCAGGCCCCATATTTTGTCTGGAATACCCTTTCCAAACAAGCAACCAAGGTTTTTTCTAGACCAGGCACGTCTGCTTTCGTTTGCAAAGCACTGCAAGTAATACACTTGAAACCTTATTCTAGGTGGCCTCTTAAATTTCCAAAAGAAAACCACAAACAAAATAAATAAATAAACGATTATAGACACGCATGCATGCATGATGTATGTGACATACACACACATACATTGTTTGTATGTATGTGTAATAAAGAAAAATAGTACCACTTATAGAAGTTTCTTTTCTTCTTCTTTTTTCCGCTTTACAGCACACACACACACACATATGTGTGTGTATATGTCTATGTATATGTTGTAAGAATTTCTCTCTTAAAAAAACAACTATGCTTGTAGGAGTTTTCATTTGCTTCATTACCCTCTAGATTTCACGACCAAAACAGCATATACTTAGAAGCTAAAAGATATACAACACTAAAAGTACATTTTTCAATGAGAATACACAAGAACAAATTGCCATTAACAAAAATTTAAAACAAATTAATCTTCGTTAATAAGTAATTTATTAGCAACCAAAAAGAAAAAGAAAAATACGGACTTGATTAAGAAACTCACATTTTCAATATATTGAATTCTTATTGTAAAAAAAAAATAAAATAAAATAAAAAAAAAAAAAAAAAAACTCCCCCATATTTTCATTACACAAAAAAATTTTAATTTCAAACAAAAATCACATTGGAAATTAACCAATTAAAAATAATCGATTGCAATTAAAGAAAATTAATAGGAAAAACCGAATATTACTTAATTATAATTGGAAGAGGAACGCGGTCAAGGAAGTTCTTCGTAGAAGCATCGTTTTGAGCACCTGGAAAAAAAAAAAGTTAACAAATAAACGAACTCAAAGAGCTAGCTTTATCCAAAAACAACCGAAAATTAAAATGAAAACAATAACCAAAAAAAAAAAAAAAGCATTGAGAAAAATGCACCAGAATAATATGCGAACTCAGAAGCTGCTTCAAGCAACTGAGTTGGATCGTGGATCGAGAGCTCCTCCATATCAATTAAGTATTATAGAAGAGGCAAACAATCTTGTTAATTTTTGTCCTTGGTTTCAACTAACAATATTATATTCTAAGTCATTTCTCATCGACAGAGGACGAAGTAGAGCATAATAAGAGAAAATATGGAGGAAAACGAAGAGGCAGAAGAAGAGAAGAAGAAAAGGGCCCAGTTTTAACTAAAGTTATGCACGCAGGAATTTTACACCTGTACCAAACAATATCAGACAGCTGTAGCGCTTTGGGTAAAGTTGGAATTTTTAAAGTTTTAAAGGTTAAAAATTTTTATTAGAGTGCAGAAATGTCAAAAATCGCCCCTTCGAACTTTAAAAGACATATATACCCTTAGTGGCAGAACAAAAAAAAAAAAATCAAAATTGTTGACCTTTGCAAAGATAACTTTAATTTGGACAAATTATTAAGTCACTACCACTCAATATGAAAGTTTCAAGTTGATTTCTGGTTTAATGAAACTTTCGTATTCTCTAAAATGCCCTTTAGGGATTAAAAAAAGGAAATAAAATAGTTGATTAAAAGAAAAATCTGGACTCCTTCTTCTTCAAGAAGAAAGAAAGAAAAGAAAAAACTCTCAAACTCCCTTCTTCATTCTTGGCCATCACCAGTGTTGCCACCCCTCCGACGTAATAGTCCATTCAAACTCCGGTTTTCATTCAAGTTGGAACAAAGTTTTTGCAAATCCTTAAAAGCTTGTGGAATCAATCTTCAAAATCCTTAAAAACTTTTCACAATTATTGAAAATTTCTAGATAAATTGCACAAATAAATAAATTAACTCAAACAACAATTGCAATAAACTTGAATGAAAATAAATGCATTAAAGTAAAGGATCAATGACAGAGGAGTGCAAATGCTATTTACAGTGGTTCGACAGTACGTCTATGTCTACTATAGCCAAGCATAGCTTGACTTGACCTCTTCTATTAAAACGATTGTCTTTTTAACACTATCATTCTGTAGCACCTGTTGTTTGTTTTAACCAACAATATGAAAGGTTTAACAATTTTTGTATAACATTATGAATGAAACTATGACTTAGAAGCAAATTTTTTGTAATAATTCTAGTATGATATTTATGATTATGAAATTTGTTATAAACTAACATCTTTTGCGGTGGATAGACTAATGAAATTCCAAAGACATAAAGCACCTAATGGAAGATTATTGTGATTCCTCGTTTGAAAAATGTTTTATTTTAGTGATTTAGTTGGATTTTTATCTGTTTGGATGTAATATTCTAATCTTTTGAATGTTTGGGAGGTTTATTTTTAATTTTTAGAAATTATTTGACTTTAGAAATTATTTTTTAATTTTGGAAAATTTTCTATATTTTTGAATTTTTACAAAAAAAATAACTATATATATAATAATTAAGTATACATATATATGTTAATGGCATCTGAATATATGTAGTGCCTATATAATATCATCATATATAATAATACTTTAGCATCCATTATTACAAGTTATGCATTAATATGTGTGTGTGTGTGTTGGGCAGAAGTTGCCGTGCAACCAAAAAAAAAAAAAAGATTTTAACAGTGCTTGCTTTATAATGTGTTCTATATGAGGTGTGAGTTTACAATTTTGTCTTGTTAGTCTACTACCATTTTTTTATTTTATGTCGTGTATGAGTCATAACCAACACATTACTTTTACAATTATATTAGTTATACAATATTAGTTATACTCGAAATTGAGGTATGTGATCATATTATCTACCACCTACATCCGATCCACTATATGCTTATGGTGTAGGTAGCGCTTCAGTACTTCACCATTAAAAAGAAAGATCATAATACCATTTACAATTAGTGCTGTATGCACTACATATATAATATCTCAAATGATATTTATATGGGATGATTATGAATACCTGCATAGATAAATTGAACGACTTGATTAGTTTGTGGTGTGCAATCTAGTGCTTTTTTTTTTTTTGTAATTGTGAGTTGTTTAACAAAAATAAACAACATTATAGATATTTTCTCCAATCTCCTTATCTCCAACAAGGGTTCACTTCACCATCCAAAACAAAAAAGTTGCTTCCAATAGACATGGTTATTTTTCCTCACCCGTATCACTTCCTTTCGTTATATCTTTCTTATAATTCCTTTGCCCAATTTGTTTCATGTTTCTTTCTTTCATTTTGCTGCAAATACTTGGAGGAGCATCAAGAAACCTCAAACCTGACTTTTAGCCAAATTCAAAGAAAACTAGAGAAAGCTCCATATTGAAGTAAGAATTTATTCTAGATTTAACATGTATTCATGTTATCTATTAGATTCAAACTTCTATAACTTTGCCTACAAATTTCTATTCTTTGTGAAATTTTAATATGATGTTTATATATATGTTACATGTTATTTTTCAAAATTTCACTTCATTTGGTGTATTCTATGATTTGATATTAAATTCTCATTCTTTATTGCTCATAATCAAATTTTTGCTTATCGGTAAAGTTTTACAAAAATCTAGTCTACTCTTGAGAGGCAAATGAATTTTGATTTCTATGAAATTTTATGGAATGGATAATTTATGAGTTCTTGAACTTTTTTTAAGTTATGTCTCCATTGCCGTCATACTTACAAGTTCTTTACTTCCTGTTTCCATGACTTTTTATTATAGGTAAATAAAGTTGTTTGACAACAAAACTTTTTCTAATATTGTAATTATATGTTTATAGATTACAATAAAAGTTTTAGGGTCATAGTAATTTTATCTTATTTTTTTGAAAACGTTACTTAAAGGATATTCACTGTCTAATGTGCCTCAAGTTAATTTTGTTCTGAGTTCAAACATGTGTTATAAATTATTCAAAATTTATTTAAAGCTGAATTTTGAATATGTTATGTTTATATATATTCATTATATATAGTAATTTTTATAAATTATATTATAGCATAAATTATTTAATCTGTAAATTTTAATGAAGGCTGCTTATTGTTTTAGTATTTTTACTATAACATTTTTGTAAAAATTGGTATATTTGAAAAATACTTAGAGTGATCTAAACACAATAAAAATAAATCTAATACTATATATAGATGTTTAAAATGTTATGTTAAAGTTTTAAAACAATTAGAATTTTGTGTGATTTTAAAAAATTCATTGGTCATTGACTAGCCGTTAGTAGTTACTATGACAAATTGTCTTTATGAATTTTAAAATATAGGAAAAATGATTAATAATAGCTTAAACTTAATGAAATTAAATATAACAGTATATTTAAATGTCCAGGATATCCTGTAAAAAATTTAAAGCCATTAGAAGTTTGATGATTTTTATAAAATTTGTTTATTGTTACTGCTTGAACTATAATTTTAGTAACAAATTTATAATTTGCAAAACATGAAATAATAGTTTAAATCAATCCAATTATGATGAAATTAAATTTAATGATTATTTTAGATGTTTAAAATGCTTGGTAAAAATTTCAGATTGTTTTCAGTTTTATGTGATTTTTAAAAATTCATGGAACACAGGCTCTCTGTGTTATTTTTTGTTTTAGAAACGTTATTGTGTCTTGGAAAATATAAAAATAGTACATAGAGTAACGATTAGTCATGAAATTTATTCTAAAAACACGTATAGATGTTAGAAACATTGTACTAAAATTTTAAACCTATTAGAATTTTGTATGATTTTATAAAAATCATGGAGTAAGGACTGCTGGATTAAAATATTGAACCTGCCTAAAATGTGATAGTAGTATAAGTTATTTTAAATGATCAAGTATGGAATTGCTTGTTGTAATGATTATGAATATGATGTTTTGAGTATGTTCTTATGCCAAGAATGTTTCTTTTATCATCATGTTATAATATTAAAGACGTTTGAGGTATTTAAGTCATTGGAAGTATAGAAGAACCACCCACTTGCTAGAGGCTAAGTAAATTTGCTACAAGTTAAGTAAGGACATTTTCGCTTGCAACATGATTAAGAATTGTAAAAAATTTTAAGAAATGATATGTGTTATTATGTTATTAATATTGATGCATATCTCATTCAGAAGATTTCCTTTTACCATTATTTTGAAGAACGTCATTTTACTGATGTTTTCAACATTGTTTTATGATGCATAAGACGTTTTCTCAAAAATATATGTATATATATGTATCATATAACTAAGGCGTTGCACACTCAATGATGATATTTGTCCTACAAGGTGAACTTGTCACGTTTGGTTTAGGATTAGCTATCCCTCTTCTCTAGGGCTGGCAATTTGGACACGACACGATACGAAAACGAAACGAGATAAACAGGTTTGGACCACATGTTTATTAATTATGCCATAAATGGGTTGGATTGAATAACACGAAAATAAACGAGCTGCATTCGTACTAACACGCTAAACACGCCTTAACATATTTAATTAAACGGACCGTAAACGTGTTAACACGACACAACACGATCCTCCCATTTATAACACATTTAAACTTAAAAATAAAAATATTTAAAATATTTATAGTAGGTTAGTATTAATTAGATGTTGTGTTTTCATAATTTTCTTTATTGGCTTTTTTTTAAAAAAAAAATTAAATTTTTTAAATTTTTTTAAATTTTTAGTTAATTGGGTCATAAACGTGTCATATGCGTGTTGTTATCGTATCAACCCGTCACGACACATTTAATAATCATGTTGATCGTGTCGTGCCGTGTTACGCATGCCATAGTCGTGTCGTGTTCGTGTTGCATTTCTGGCACGTTTACTAATCGTGTCGTGTTCGTGTTCGTGCTAAACGTGCCGACACGAACACGGCACGAACATGATTATTGCCACCCCTACTCTTCTCTCGTGATGGCATGCTATAATGATATTAATGGTGCAACGCCAAGGCCCTAAAGGATAAAACAAATGCTTTTAATATGGAAAAAGGAAAAGGAAAGATATGTTCTTATCAAGTGTGCTTTATGCACTATGATGACCATGTCAAAGATGAAATGACTCATGCTATGGTTAAAGTTTTTATATTGTTTTGTGAGATCACATAAGGTACGTACTAGGTTTACTGCTTACCTAAGTTAAATCATGATACAGATTAGAGTAAGGCTACAGCTATAGATGGACGATGGACGAACAGATGTGTGTATAATGAATGTGGTGTTGGATCACGGAGTTACGACATGAAATGAAACAATCACAATGCAAAGTTAAATTTATTTCTGCATACTATGGGATGTTTTTAACTATTGGACTGTCAAATTTAGTTTGTAATAATTTATGGGTTATAATTTGTTTTCATGATATATATTTATTATGTTGAACTAACTATTTCCTTAGGTAGTCGATTAGTCGAATACCTTGGGTATTTCATTAGGCTAACCGATGAGAAAAAACAGCTTAAAGTAAGTAAGTATTATTCTATTTGAAAGAAGTGATTAGTAATAAATATTTAGAAATAATCCAATTGTATAAAAGTAAACTAAAGTCATAATTAATAATTTCACACGATAATATTAAATTAATAAAAAAAATTACTCTGAAAATCCTAGGTTAATAATTAGATAATATTTACAAGTTTAGGTGTGACGCCCGTCTAACTTAATCACACTGCTAATTTATAATTAAGCTAGGTGGCATCATATTAATTTTAAAAAAATATAATTATTTAATCCAAAATAGTTGGCAAATTTGAACTTTTTGAAAACCTTGTAATTTACAAACGACCACAAGTCTATCCTTACAAAAGTTAGGCTGGCGATAAACATTTACAAAAATTTACATCTCAAAATAGAACACCCCCCAAACCGTACTTATAACAATCCCACAATAATTGCAAGTACTAAAATGTGAAGTTTAGACAAAAGTGTGCCCATGTAAGGTTAGCAGTGTTCATACACGTGGTGTCACAAGAATAGAGAGCACCTAGTCGACTTTCAAATCAACACTACTGAGATGTACCCTCATTTACATTACAAGATAAATATGAGATAATGCCAAGTAAGTAGAAACTATGCAATTCAATGTAGTGGCATCATCTATGGGCTCATAAAATTTTCATCGTACCTATCATATCATAAAACTGTTTAATACTCGCATAGTTATGTACACCATGAGTCACCCACCCAGGCCTTTTATAAGCATGCATGCATACTAACAAACCTTCATTGATCAATAATACCCCAGGCTATTCAATGAGACACTGTAGTCTCCCAATCCTAGGAACTACTAAGATGTTCGAAAAATGGTCTTAGGCACTCCCATGAAACCACTTGAGTGTTAGGCTATCTCATAGAACTTAATTAAGGCCACTTACAAGCTAACTACATAGTGCACATACAAATAGTTTCTTTCTTATAGTATGATGATTTTCTTTAGAAAACTATACATGTGTCTTTATGACATGAATGCAAGTGATATAGTAAATCGTATATATTACAATAACAATCTTGTGACGTAGTTGAAAAGGATTTCTACTTAGCTCATGCTGACATAAGCAACAAATAGTGGAAGGCATTAGCTTTTTCGTCGAGCTGAATGTGCTAGTATACCTAATATTAACTATTGTTGGCATATGAGAAAAATATTATACACATAATTTATAGCTGTAAGCTAGACTTAAATATAAAATATATCCATAATATGCATTATATACAGACTCTACATATAAATCTAGATTATAATAGTAATTCTAATTTAGCCTTAGACTTGTCATCAAAGTATATATATGTTATCAATAAATTAAGAAACCTGAAGATGTCTTGTAACTAAAAATAATATTTGGAAAACAATCATTAAAATAGTCAATATCATAAATACATATATATATATATATATACACACACACTAATTTAAACTTGTCAACTAGAATAACTAGTATAAAGAAACAATTATAAATTTTCTCACAGCACTACTATATACATATAATAATAATCACATAATAATGAATCTAATACTAAAAAAAAAATTCATTTGTATATTTATAGTACGATTGAAACTATTAAGCCAATATATATATATATATATACCTATAAATATAGCAAATTAGGTTATCAATCGGCAATTTTAGTGGTTAGTCACTAAAACAAATATAGATAGACATATACACATCTCCATGTATACATGTAATACTTGAAAACAAAATACACCTAAGACAAAATTTATGAAGATAAAAGACTTACCATCACTGTTTTCAAACTAAAGAAAGAGAAGGAGCCAAACAGATGGCTTTACTTTAGCCAAATATATATATATATATATATATATATTATAAAGGATGATAAGTGATTATGTTGTGATCAAGCAAGTTGAGAAAAAATCAAAAAGGATTAGGAGGAGGAAGAATCAGGATGCTTTTAGTATAGTGAGATGTTACTTTCTTCTCTTCAAGGAAAGGTAGTGAAAATATAAAAAAAGAAGACTCTAGACAATTTCCACAAACCAAGATAAAATGAATATATAAATATATATTAATTGGTGAGGAAGCCCACAAAGCAAAGTAACTGACTTACATTAGTCTGCTTTTTTTTTCTTATACAAACAAAGATAATTGTAGATTAAAAAGATAATAATAAGGTCACACACACACACACATACATGTATATATACTAATCAGAAAAACTCTAAGCTTGTAAAGGAATTTTTAAAAAATGTCAAATAATTTAAACAACAAAGAATATATTAATTACTAAGGCAAAATTATAAAATTATTTTCTTCTAGCATATTGAGCTTTTTTTACGGTATAATAAATTTTCCAAAAATCAAATCAATAAAAATTAAGTGTCACAATAGTAATTATAGTGCAATGCAAACATGTTGTTATTGGCAAAATTGTATGTGAGAATTTATAGGCATCACAATCCTCTACAACTTATAGAAATTTCATCCTCTAAATTTACTCACCAAGCAAGTCTGGATATTTACTTCTCATTTTATCTTCTCTTTCCCAAGTAGCTTCTTCAACCGCATGATTTCTCTAGAGAACTTTAACTAAAGGAATCTTTTTAATTCTCATCATGCCTCCAATGCACCGACATGCGTATCACTATTAAAATGTGGATGTCACCCTTTGGTACATCAAAAGACATAAGTCAAGACAACGGGCCCCTTATTTATCTTAAGATTAAGATACAATACATATGATTATCTAAAGTGAATCAATTTGCTGAGACAGAATTATTTGTCCAAATCAATTCACTTTATATCCCAATCCAACACATCGTCACCTATGACAATGTGCCAATGTTTCTATTCACGGAGTCCACCTTCGATGGCTAAGACAAACTATCTCCCGTTAGGGATATAGACAACATAACAATCTTTGCATGAATAAAGCGTCTAACTTTATTTCCTCAATTGTGGATCTTATGATTTAGAATGTCTCCTTAAGAATTGTGTTTTTCACATAATCTATCCATCATATGCTTAATTCTTAAGGTTTAGATCAACAGTCTCAGACTTTTGTTTGCTGAACGTAAAGAGGACAAGATTTGGCATATAAATAATAAATATATCCTTCATTGATAAAAATGTCTCCAATACATATTATATATTTCCCCCTTAGGGCATATGCATCTAACATACAGAGCCTATATGAATCCCTTCGAGCGTACATTGAGAGATTTAGTAAGACATTTTCTGAGATTTCAAATTTGGAAGATGGAATAGCTCGAAAAGCATTGAAGAAAGGACTCTTGCACAAGTCCTCTTTCAAGAATAGTATGTGCTTTGATTACCCTTAAACCATCTAGGAAGCTTTAAACAGAGCAAATGGATGGATCAATTGAGAAGAAGAGAATAAGAGATGCAAACGAGAGCTTGCGAGAAGCAGAGATTAGACCAAGTGGGGCAAGAGGCAACAAAAACCATGACTGGATTGAAAAGGACGAACCAAGACGCTACTAAAGAGGGAGTAGAGGAAGAAAGAGGACAAGTCACGGTCCGCGAACAGGCCACTCTTGCCATCAAAATATGCCTTGAGCATATCATCGACAAAATTGGTCCTGTAATTGGAAGGGAAAGACTACGTTAGATGCCTAAACAAGATGGCTCCAAGTCAGTCCCATGACCACACAAAGTATCATAAGTTCCATCAAGATACAAGACACTTGACCATCAACTACAAGGCTTTGCAATCTAAGATTGTAGAATTGCTCAAGAAAGGACATTGAGGGAGTACTTGTCCGAACGAGGAAGGAAAGTTTACAGGCTTGATAGAGAGCGAGGAGGACAGAAGGAACGTCAGACTCAGGAGAAGACACCATCAACACCACTAGTAAGAAAATCATTGAAGCCATTTGTGGAGGCTTTGTACATAGTGGTGATTCTACCAATCAAATGAAGGCTTACTAGCGAAGAGCAAGCCAAGCTAGTGTCAGTTCGATAACTGATGAATACGGTGAGCATACGATTTCATTTTGAAGTGACGAGGCATTTAGGCTTGATAGTTTACATGATGATGCCTTGGTAATAAAACTTAATACTGTGAATTGCGAGATTGAGAGAATACTTCTCGACAATGGAAGTTTCACCAACATTTTGTTCCTCTCAACGTAGAAAGAGATAGAAATCAATGAAGAGGAGATTGAGAAGTCTGTTATAGCTTTAGTAGGATTCAATGGCAAAGCAAGCACAGCTATTGAAAAAAATTAAACTTTCTGTCTACACAGTAAGTGAGAAAAAGATGATGACCTTGTCATGGATTGCCTTTCGGGGTACAACATCATCCTTAAGCGACCTTAGATACATGAGATGAAGGCTGTCCCAGTGACCTTTCTCTAGCGAATCAAATTTCTAACGAAGCAGGGAGTCAAGGAAATACTTGGAAGTCAGGAAGCAGCAAGGAGTTGCTATGCCATAGCTATGAAGTAGAAGGAAGTTACAAATACAACCATCGAACAGATTACGTCGAATCAGTGCTAGAGCAACTTGATGAAGTCCAAATTGATCCAAAAGATAAGCGTTGAATAGTGAAAACTGGGTCGCAACTTGATGCCAAGGTAAAATCTACAAAAATTGATTTCTTGAAAGCTAACAATTATTGTTTCGTATTGTTTCATACAGATATGCCTAGAATTGATCCAAGCATAATCTCACATTGACGCAATGTTGATCCTAACCATCGACCTGCAAAAAAAGAGAATGAGGCTTGGAATTGAGCGAAACATCATTGAAAATGATGAAGTAAGAAGACTACTTGAGGCTGGGTTCATTTGTTCTATACAATACCTAGACTGGCTTGCGAACATGGTGATTATTAGAAAGAAGAATGGGAAGTGGTAGATTTGTGTAGATTTCATAGACTTAAACAAAGCCTGCCCTAAAGATAGTTATCTGTTGCCACATATTGATCGCTTGTCGATGCAATAGCTGGTCACAAAGTCTTGAGCTTTCTTGACGCTTTCTCTGGTTACAACCAAATCCTCTTGCATCCAGAAGACCAAGAGAAGACCGCTTTCATCATTGAGTAGGGGATTTTTTGTTTCAAAGTTATGCCTTTTGGACTTAAGAACACAGGAGCTACTTACCAAAGGCTAGTCAACATAATGTTTGAACAACAGGTTGGTGAAAACATGGAAGTTTATATTGATGATATGTTGGTGAAATCCTTACAGGCTAACCTCCATGTTCAACATTTGCAAGAATGCTTCGACGTTCTCTGAAAGTACAACATGAAGCTAAATCCAGAGAAGTGCACATTTAGAATGGCAAGCAGAATGTTTTTGGGCTGCCTTGTTACAAAGCGAGGGATCGAAGTAAACTTGAAATAGATTAAAGCCTTCCAAATGATGCCATCTCTAAGAAGCAAGTGCAAGGTCTAGAAGCTCATAGGATGAGTCGCTACACTGAGTCGATTCATAGTTTGGTCTTTAGACAAATGCCTCTCATTTTTCCAACTGCTGAAGAAGAACACAAAATTCAAATGGAACGAATGATGCAAGCAAGCATTCCAAGAACTAAAGAAATACTTTCCACATCGCCAATCCTATCACAGCCCAAAGACAGAGAGCTACTCTATCATTATTTGGCAAGTTTTGAGACCACGGTGAGTTTAGTGCTGGTTAGAGAGAAGGGTTCAATACAGAAGCCTCTTTTCTTTGTTAGCCATATAATACTTGAAGCAAAAACAAGTTATTCTATTTTTGCAAAGCTGGCGCTTGTACTTGTCATGTCAGCTTAAAAGCTCCAATCGTACTTCCAAGGTCACACCATTGTGGTATTATCATCCTACCCGATTCAAACTATTTTACACAAACTTGGCGCCTTTGGAAGATGACAAAATAGGCCATTGAGCTGACAAAGTTCGACATCAAGTACAGACCTCGAGCAACGTTAAAGGGATAGGTGTTTGTAGATTTTGTCGCCAAGTTGACATACAAGCCACACATTGAGGGACCATAGACATGGATCATGTAGGTCAACGGGGCTAGTAATGAAAAAGAATCAGGAGTGGGAATGCTGCTGAAATCACTAACTAGTGAAGAGATCGAGCAAAGTTTTCACTTAGGGTTCAAAGCCATAAATAATGAAGCAGAGTATGAAGCTGTGATTGCCAATATGAGACTAGTTGCAACATTTAGGGCTACTAAGCTTGTCATGGAAAGTGATTCAAGTCTGATTGTTAATTAGATAATCGGTGATTATGAAGTGCGAGACAAAAAGACGATATCTTATTTGAGGCTGGTAAACAAGCTCAAGGCTCAGTTCGATGGTTTCAAGGTGAAGCATGTTCCTCAAGAAGATAATACCTGAGTTGATGCGCTTGCTAATTTGGGGCCTTTGATTTAAGTCAATGAAAGAAGAATTATCCCCTTGGAGCTTATCGACCAACCTAGTATTGAATTGGTCGAAGAGGCCAATTATGTGACACGAGAGATGATTGGAGGATTCCCATTGAGATGTACATATGTGAAGGATGGCTACTTGAAGATAAACAGATTGCGAGGAAAATTAATGTTCAAGCTGCAAGGTACTACTTGATCGATGAAAAGCTCTATAGTCGCTCCTTTGCAAGTCCTTATCTCCATTGCCTAGGGTAAGATGAGGTCGAGAAGGTTATTCATGAAGTACATGAAGGTTCATGTGGCAACCACTCATGGGGAAGATCCTTGTGTAACAAAGTTAGAAGGCAAGGCTTCTACTGGCCAACCATGCAGAGCAATTATTAAAAATTTGCTAGGAAGTATGATAGCTGTCAGAGGCATACGCCAACCATCCACCAACCTACTAAGGAACTTTCTTTGGTCAGCTCGTTGTATCCTTTCATGAAGCACTCGATGGATGTTGTTGAACCATTCCCTCTTGCCCTTGGACAGGTCAAGTATCTTCTTGTCCTTACAGATTATTTCTCCAAATAGGTCGAAGTTGAAGCTTTTGCTGATGTTAAAAAGCGAGATGTTGAAAGATTTATTTAGAGGAATATTATCTATTAGTTTACAGTGCCAAGGGAGATCGTTGCCGACAATCACTCTTAGTTTATTTCTGCATCATTCAAAAAGTTCTATCATGAATGGGATAGTGTTTTGAGCTTCTCCACACCAAGATACCCATAGGGTAACAGGTATGCAGAAGCTATGAACAAGACAATCATGAAGAACCCGACAAAGAAACTGGAGGTTAGAAAAGGGTGTTGGGTAAAAGAACTTCCCATGGTGTTATGGGCCTATCAAACAACTCTGAGAAGGGCGACTAGCGAATTCCTATTTTCTTTCGTATATGGAACAGAGGTGGTCATTCTTGTAGAAGTAGTTGCTCGAGATCTACGAGTTGACTACTCACTCCTAAACGAAGCAAAAAACAAAGATATGATGTGGGATGCATTGGATTTGATAGATGAAAAGAGGGACAACGCACTTTATCACCTCAGACGTTACCAGCAAGTAGCCGCCAAGTATTATAACCAGAAAGTGAAAATTAGGAAGTTCCAAGAAGGTGACCTCGTACTTAGAAAAGTCTTCCAAAACACGAAGGAAGCCTATATAGGGAAATTGGTAGCCAACTAGGAAGGTCCATATTGATTCCAAGACATTCTTTGAGACGAGGTTTACAAGTTGGAGAAACTAGATAGTTCAATCATCAACAAAAGTTGGAATGCCCAACACTTGTGGAAGTACTACAACTAACTAGCTCTCAACCTTCTCCCCTTTAGATTTTACATTTTTATTTAATGTAATTGAACTACTTTCGACTTGATCCCTACACATGGGTATGTAGGTAGCTCATGAATCATAAATGAGTGCATCTGCTTTATTATTTCAAACACTATTTTCTTAGGGTTTCTATCAAGTTGGCTGATTAACTCTCTCAAATTTAACTACTCATTGCATCATCATCAGTCCAAACACTGATCTTGATCAACTAGCCTTGAGTTTGATCTTTTACCGCCATCAACATGGCCCAGTCCTAACTTTGGACTTGATCAACTCGCTCTGAGTTCAATCTTTCATTGCCATTAACATGGCCTAGTCTTAACTTTGCACTCGATTAACTCGCCTCGAGTTTAATCTTTTACCGCCAACAACATGGCCCAGTCCCAACTTTGGACTCGATTAACTCGCCCCGAGTTTGATCTTTTACCGCCATGAACATGGCTCAGTCTAAACTTTGGACTTGATCAACTTGCTTTGAGTTTGATCTTTTATTGCCATCAACATACTTCAATCCTCACTCGGGACTCGATCAAATCGCCCCGATTATGATCTTACATTGTTATCATTATGGCTCAATTTATTATCATCTAGTTCATGGCATGATCGATTATTTTGAACTCGATCATATACTGCCACCTCCATGGCTCGCCATGTTCATGGCTTCCTACTAGCACACCAAATGACTGGGCTTTTCACTATCTTAATAGTTTGTTATCAGTCAAATTGATGTCAGTATTTGATCTTACTTTTGAATTAACTGTTGTTTGGTGCATGCTACATAATTTTGGTAGGCTAAACCATTTGTGGTTTAAATCTTATGCTAAGTTCTTTTAAGTTCGATTTGAATTGTTATAGTGATCGCTCGATTTTTATTTGTTAAATGGATTAGAAGTCAAAATTATGGAAAATTGAATTTTATTCGATATTCGAAACAATAAAAGCTGTTTGATACAAACTATTCAAATAAAAGTACAAATTATTCGAATATTGCAAAACAATCAGAATAATTTCTCTAAAGGATTTCTCCTTCCTCTATTGATCATTCTCCCCTTTAGTAGCCTGGACAGGTAGGGGCTCGACAGCTTGCTCACCTGGCATTGATACTTCGACTCTTGATTAGGGGGCTGACGATTCATCCCTAACATCTTTGTGTGTTGCTTCATCCATATCAACTTCCTCGACATCAGAGTCATGCGACATTAGCTCCTTAAGCTCCGCGATTTCTTTCTTAATGATCAAACCATTAAGCTTGCCCGACATAAACTCCTTCAATGTTTTGAGCCTTGCTTTAAGGGCAGAATTGCTATAGACATCAAGTAATAGCTCCTTGATCTCTTCGATATCTCGGTCCTTAGCCTCTATTGCTTTTGTTAAATTAGTGACCTTCTCCTCTTCTATGTGAATGCTGCTGCTCAGGTTGAGGACCTTCTCGTTTGACATTGCTAAGGCATCGATGGCATCGTTTAGCTTTATTTTCTCGTTATCCCTCCTGAACTCAGCTTTTTTGAGTTCTTCTTCAAGCTCCCTACTCCTTGCAACTAGTTGCTTGTACTTGTAGATAGCTTTGTTTGTAAAGATATTGTGTAGCTGAAAGCTTGAATAATAGAAAACCATTAGTACAAATCAAAGGGCATTCAATTCACGATTAAAGATAAGACTATGCAATACCTATCCTAGGGCCGTAGTTGATTTGTTGTAAAGCCAAGTGAATGACTTCCCATCAAAGGTGTCTTCGCCTAGCGTGAAGTTAAAGCTCCTTGATGCTCTCAATTTTTCCTTTTTGTCTTAAAGGATGCTGACAATTTCTAGAACATCGAGGGTCTTATCAGCAATCCTTGCTTCGATGATAGGAGTAGAAGGCTTCACCCCTTTCCTCTTATTCAACACTGGTGGTTGGATGTCAAATGGAGGTGGTCGAGGAAGGTCAAATGTATCAACTGGGGGAGCCGATTCTTCTTGAAATGAAGGCTCGCTAGCATCACTCTTCTTTTTCTTTTTCGTTGCTCTCTCTACAACCTTCCTTTTCCTTACATCGTCAATCAAAGGTAGCGTAACCTTCATTGCTAATAGTGCTGCATCTGCGCGAAAAGTGTCTTTGTCAGATAGGGGAGTAATGTATTTTGACGGGCTTTATAGCTGGTAAAGTGGACCACGACAAACAAAGACCCAATTGACTCGTTTTGGAAATTGAATAGGAATACCTGTTAGGATTTCTCTAAATTGTATCCAAATAGATGACTTTCCAAGTCGATCGGGGTGAGAGATCTTTATTCAAGTGTGCCTTTTTAATGTAAGCAGTGTCTCTAACCTCGCTCGAAAGCTTTCTCCAATGGGGGCTGGATGGCTTAGCTCGTAATCTGCAAAAAGACAATGTTTTTAAGGATTAGTTGGAATTACTACTTTAAATAAATACAAGTGACGATACTTACCAATATGACCAAATGTGAATGGAAAGGGGAATCGAGTAGTTAATTCAATTGAATCGCAGTCAATTGACAAAAAGAAGTATCACTCTTCCCAATAACTATTCGCATTAACAAACTCTGAGATGAGCTACTTCAATTGCTGATAAATGAAGTAAAAGCACCCCCTGTTCTTATTGTTTGGCTTCAAGAAGTAGCATTGAAGGAAGTCATAGATATTGAAATCAATGCTAGCTTATTCGATGAGCACCATGAGGGCGATTAGTAGCCAAAGCCCATTTAGCATAAGCGAAGTCATGGAGATATCATAGTGATTAACGACCTCTAGCATGAACTCCAAAATTGGCAATCAAAGTCCGAGCTCAAACCACTTGGTGTGAACACAAAACTGGTTGTTGTTTGCGTATCCACTCACTCCTCTAGATAGGGCAATCATATTTTGACTGAGGATGGAATTTTGTTCTTTGATCTGATTGTTAGCAAGTCCCCCTCGGTTAAGACCAACTCTGAATTTTTCAAAAAGAATGATACCCCTTTCGTTGGAGACACATATTTCCTTTTTTCAAGCGTTTCGATTTGATCGACTCGAATTGATGGTCTAGCTAGACTATCTCTTTTTTTTGTTGGATTTGCAGCCTCTCTATTGGTCCTAGCGCCACCAGCCTTAGAGCTTAATTCGATTATGGATTGCTCTCAAATCCATTCGTTGACTTCCCTTTCGTTCCTACTTGACCAGGGATCTTCACCATTACTCGTGCTTAAATTAATATCAATTGCTTTCAACATCTTTGTAGAACTAGATTTTTGAAAAAAGATCTAGGGTTTTGAGGATCTAAGGGGTAAAAGTTCCTAAAATCTGAAAGTTCTAAACAGTTCTAAACTTGAGAGGGCCAAATAGGCAAGAAATCACGGATTTACTTAGAAAATAAGGTGGAAATGGTATCAAAATGCTCAAAATTGAAAGAGAAACAAACCTATGAAAAGAAAAATCGCAAGAAAATCAGAAGAAAAGAAAGAAATCTTGCCTAAAAATCGTTGGAAAGCTCAAGAAAATGAAGGAAAATCACCTTGGGTTTGAAGAAGAAGAAGTAAAATGGAGAGGATAGAGAAAATGCCTGTTACATACTGTTTGAAGAAGTCTGATTAATGGCTGAGATCAATTTAAGACACGTTGATGCGAAGGTTAAGATTTTGCATCTTTTCAAGTTCCCTTTTAAACCGAGGTAGTGCCCTTTCGAATCAGGCTCATACGTTAGCACTATAGAGATATTTTGGAGCCTTCAAATCATATTGCGACACGTGTTATGGGTAGTTGAGCATCGCGATTTCTCGAGGAAGTGTGATGATTTAAGTGTGAAAGCAAAATTACATGAAATTTTGATCAAGATGACATGTCATTGAGCTAAAGTTTAAGATTTAATCACTCCTTTAGTCGATTAAATCGACTAAAGAATGGGGGGCTAATTGTTGGGGTATAATATGGTTAAGCCCAAATTGTCTAAAGGCCCAAAATGATACCACATTATTGCGATTAGAACGAGTTGAATAAAACAAAGCGACTTCGCTATTCGACGTAAGTATAAAATGTATAAATGGAAAGGCTTCGATTGGGTCGATTAGTTCGATCCTTTATATAATCAATGTGTGTTTAGATAACATTTTGTTGAAGGCTATCTAGATTTGTATCCTAAGTATTCATTTGATGGAATTGATCGGCATGAACTGATGGTTATTAGCACGTTCAACCATGAACTGAAATATGAGGAGGGCATGATTTTTGTGACCTATCACGGACTAACACGTGTCCTACTATTGTGGTTACCTTCAACGTCATCACTCCACTTAACCAGTTGGTTAAAGGCCATGACTCGTCTTATTCTCTATATAAGGAGGTACTAACTTCAATTGTATATAGGGAAAGAATAGAACATACAGAAGCTCTACCAAAATTCTTCTTCATTTTCATCCTTGTAATCTATACCCCTTTAAATTTCTACATAGTGAAGAAAAATGGACGTAGCTCTCTTTCATAAAGTGAACCACTAAAAATTTGTGTGTAGTATCTTTATTTCTTCAACATTATCTCCTTTCATTTTAATTTAATTTGTTGATTTTTTTTTGTAATCAGCCTTAATTGATTTGCTTTGAAGGTAACAGATATAGATAATAGTGATTTGAGGGCTCAAATTCATTAAAAAGAACATTATAGTTTGAATTAACACATCTTATATTTGATTATAGATCCAACATCTACAGCTACCCTAAAGTCTTATTACGATTTATGGTTCTCTTTGTTATTGATGCAATTTATACTACTATCGTTTGATGTCGCATGCACCTTACGATTAATTTTACTAGAAGCTACTCTTAAATATCTCATTCTTATGGGTTCAATATAGGTCTTCAAAACAATTTAATTATTAGCTAGATTTTTCGAACACATTAACGTGAGTAAAATCAACAACAATCATGAATGAAAACTCTTAAAGAAAATAAATTCTTTGAAAGAAAAAATTAATAAAATTAATTTTATAATATTGGCTACATTAAAGCCCTATCAAAAGAAACTAAATTCATAAATAAAAAAAATTAACACAAATCAAGGATTTTAACGTCTCAAATCACAAAGATACAAAGATAAGAAAATTAAAAAGAAAACCGCATGTGCAGGTATCACAATTCTCTAAGATTGACTCTTTAATCTTTAATCTTCTCTTCTTGATCTTTAAGTTATCTACTCTCTTGAATATATTGAAAACATAGTTCAAAAAAAAAAAAATCCTAATATAAATTTGCCTATATATTTCTTATCAGCTCTTTTTGGGGATTAGGTCTCTCTGAATAACTTAAGAGTATTCTATTTATAAGATTTGAGCAAGGCTAGGGCATGTTTGTTTTGTGTATTTATTAGACTCAAAGAATTTAAATTTGAATTTGAGTATCCAGAATCCTTTTGATATGTGTTTGTTTCCTTCAAAGTCCGAATCAAATGAGTATCAAGAATTCAAGTTTTTAGAGTTCTGACTCTCCCTAAACTCTTGATACTCGGATGTCTTTACTACAGTAAAAACTAAAATTCTCTCTCCTATATTTAAGAAAAAAAATCATAACTTCTTTATTTGATATCTAATTGAGATGATTATTTGTTAATTGTGTTTCTAGTGAAGAGAGGAATAAATTAAGATGCATATTGCATATTTTTTAGGATCATTAACATTAAGATTTTATAAGATCTATTAATAAACCAAAAATATTTTTACTACCTTTACAAACATAAATTCTAATTTTATTCCATACTCAGATTAAAACTTAAATGCAAATCTAAACGTCAATTTAGATAATAATTTAAATCACTAATTTAAATTCTAATTTAAATCATACAATTTAAATTAAATCATTAATTTAAATTTATTTACCAAACGAACCTTAATAACTTTTGGACAAAATTTAAAATTTTTGGAATGTTTTCCTCGGGTCAGGGCGCTGATGCGCTCTATTTTACGGGTTCAAGTACTGAATTGGATCTGATCAGCTTGTTTCAAGGCAAAATAAAGCAACTGCCGGATTTATTTCTTTTATTGACTTTCTTTTTGAATTCCCACGCCAATTGCAAAAGGAGAGCAATCAGCTTCTAAAACATCTGGAGCGGTGGGACATGTGGCGGCGAAGGACTCGCGGAGTCCTGGAGCTCATGACTTGGCAATACAGGACAGGGCATGAAAATGGGAGGACGGGAGTTTCTCTTAGGAACGCCACACAGGAGCGGACTCGATTTGGAGCGCTCCACACGCTGGGTCCCGCATTGATGACGAGCTCTTGGTCGTGCCTGGGCGGCACGCGCTCATTGGCTTTATGTAGAGCTCGATCGAATAGCTGGGAACACGGGTTTGGGCTAGTACGAGTATTGATTGCACGGGCTTGATATCAAATATTTGTTTGAGGTATGGTTCTTACCCTTTTTCCCCTCGTAATTAATTCTAATTGCTACTGTGCTATTTTACCTATCGAACCTACACTAAAGAGGAAATAAATAGTAATTAAAATAGGAGAAACTAAGCAAAATGAAATTAATAAATAACTATATAAAATAAATTGAAATTAAACTAAAAACAACCTAAATTAAGCTAAATAACATAAATTTAAAATAAACTAAAATTAAATAAATTATACTAAATTAAACTAAAAATCTCTAAACTAGCCTTTTAAATGCATAAAAAGTGCACAAAAACCCTACTTTCAAAGAGTTCTCATCACACTCCACTACAGCCAAACTTAAAGGGCCCAGGTTTGTATGTACTAGTTGGAGGAAGGTATATGGTTGTTATTTTAGATAACTTCCAATGCATTAAGTCTATTTCTATAGTCTTATGCAAAGCAATTAATTAATTTTCGTTCGAAGAAGCCTTTCCAAAAGTGGTCCAAGCAAGTCTTCAAGAGTCCAAAAGAGGAGAGAACCGGTCACTCATCCAACACTAGGTATAAAAATTTTCTAGGTGTTATTTTTGGAGGTTATAAGATGTTGATGGTGTTCTAAAGTTTTTTTTTTCTTTTTTTAATGTATGAGATCTTAAGTCTGGATTTTTATGACTTTATAGATGTAGACGGTGATGGTATGTTTAGCTCGTTTGTGTTTAAAAATGTCAATGAAAGAAAAGGGGCTAGGAAAAGCACGATTTAAACTAGTTTTGAACAAAACTAATGCAAGCCCTTGTGCTTCACTATAGAAACCCGGTTTTGGCATAAAAAGAAAGTGATATGGCACAATTCTTTGATGTGTTAACACTCTGTTTGATCTCTTGCAATGTATAGAAAGACCTTAGAAGGATAACTTTATCATTAAATAAAAATAATGCCCGAAAATGTTATTTTTATGCAATTTTTAGAAAATGCAAAAAAAAAAAAAAAAATTGAAGGCCTATGGTTTAGAATTTGACCCACAGACTTAAGGGCAGTAAATTACCCATGGAATTATACGTAAAGGTGGGAACATTTTAGCCCTGGGTAGTAAGGACTTAAGTGTCAAATTTTTGGATTTTAAGTCAAAAATATAAAAATGATGAAAATATGGTCTAGGGCCGTGGAATTGCACTCAAACTTTACATGACATTGTTAAAACATATTTAAGGCTAAACTAAAGCTTTTAAGAAATTTCTCAAAGCCTGGGGGAAAAAATATAAAGATTTGCATAACGGGGCAAAAATGCAAAGTTTCATTTATTAGGTGTTCAAACTAAAAATCTGAGTTAGGGGTTGTTGTGACGATCTGATACACTTTCCAAATGACTTTATTGTGGATTTTAAGTGGAAGAGAAGATTTGGAGTGTCAGATTTTAAGTGTATAGGCAAAATGATAATTTTAGACCTTTTAGGTCAAAACTATAAACTTAAAATTAAGGGCTGTATGGATGGTTTTGTCGCTATAAACAACTATAGTATGAAAGTCAAAATTCCTTAAAGAGTTAGGGAATCAAACCAAAATGTTAGGAAAAGTCTAGAATCGAAGTTAGTGGTAAAAATGTCACATTCCCACACTACTGGTAAATGAGTAAAATTTGAAGTCTAAGGCTTAGTTAGGATTGTAATTATTTAATAAGGGACCATTCATAGCTAAACCCTAAGTTAATGTCTAAACAAAACCTCAAAAGAGAGACGGTGAAGAAGATAGGAGTATAAATGCTAAATCTTTCAAAGTAAGGGTGAACGGAAGATTTGAACTTAGGGATGGATATTATTCACGTAAATACGTATATAGGCAAGATAAGAAACCTTGGATCCAAGAGTTTAAGTTGAGAATTTCAATAAAAGTTAAGATGGGCTAGGATTAGCCCAAAACCCTAGAACCTACTTTAGGTAACCTAACGGACTATATTGTGTAGAGATAGCACAAAAACAAAACCTTTGAATAGGACCCCTCTATAACTGGGATGGCCAACTAAGTGTACCAAGACTAGCTTGTCCACAAGATCCTAGTTGATTTTGATCAAATTTAAGTTGATTAAGTAAGTACATAATTAATTCATTATTAAAAAATATACAAGAGTCCATTTGATGTTAAGTAAAGGTTTATTAGCCGATTAAGGAATTAATTATTAATTATTAATTAATCAATAATTGAATTAATTTTAAAATAATTAGTAATTAACTAAAAATTAATTATTAATTAATTATGAGAAGGAAAATAAATTTGAAATAGCCTAATCCACAAAGGATAATCCTAATAGTCAGGTGTCGAATTGATCAAGACACTAGGGTTGACAAAAATTTATAGACTACACTTTAATTAAGGAATCTAGGTAAGCATAAACCTTACCTACAAAATGAAACTAAGATTTTGAAAACGTTTAAACTACACTTCTAAAATGTATGCATGGATATGCCTAATGCTACGATGATGCTACTTGACTCTATTTCTTGACAGATGGGCATGTATGTATGCTCACATAAACATGTCACAAGTAAATAGGATTTTATAAAGTTAAGTGTCATACTAACTTTCAATAAGTGAGATTTCATGAACGATATAAGTTCAGACTTGGGGTGTGGTCGGTTAGGTGGCTCCCTGAGTCACAATTGGTTGCATGCAACCGATAGGTACACATTGGCTTGCATGAATGAAAACATTTTCAAATCCAACTATAAAGGGTTTGTACATAACTTGTCATGCATCATTGGTTCTAAATGTTTTGTGTTAACAAATGGTTGTACTTGTTGAGTAAAAGTTCATCTTATTCATTGTAAGAATTTCGGGTAAGGAACCCATGTCTTAGCATTGATTGATAGACTAAGTAAGTAGCGCTTGACAATGCAGGCATGAGTAATGGATATCTCTACATAAATTTAAGAACTCTGCATTAAGAAACCCCTTGAAATTGAAAAACAAAAAAGATTTAAAACTAATATCTATTATGCTATTTATGATGATTTTTCTGGTTTACTTCATGGATAGATGTCGTAGAATAAAAAAAGATTTAATTTCGATTATCTTATATAGGGCTACTTTTACCAAGGATTACGTAATACAAGTACAATCTTAAGGGATAAGTCCATCAAGAAACTTGTTATCCAAACCAAGTACATTTATTGCTTTCTGCTATTATGGTTCAAATCCTAATGACAAAATTAATGCAATAAGTTTATATTGAGTTTATGTTTAATTTAATTAAGTATAAGTTTAAGGTTGAATTAAAGTTTAAGTTACATTCAAGTTTAAGGTTATGTATAGGTTTAAATTACATTTAAGTTCAAGATCATGTACACGTTCAAGATTGTCTTGTTTGTTGTAAGAACGTTTAAGTTTGCATTCGAATTTACGCATTGAGATTATAAAAATTACTATAACTTCAGTAAAGTTAAGTTCAATAAAAAATTATGTTTAAGCATGTTACGTAACAATTTGAGAAGTCAAGTTGCTACACCAGGACGCCTTTGAGAGGCAAGTCTGATATGAGATTTGGTCAAATTTTGTGGTTTTTTTGGTGTTTTTATAGGGATTTTCTTTGAACTTTTGGCCAAAAAAGGGCTTAATTTGGACTTAAGATTTTTTATAGTTGATTTCTAAGATAAAATATGGGCTTTTTGGTTGATTTCTCTATCATTTGTCTATGTAAGACCCAATTAATTGAACCTCCCAATGAGACTAAAATCAGATTGGGCTAAAATAAACAAGTACATTTGCTTATTTGTGGCCCATTAAACTACAACCCATAGGAGTTCCCCGATGGTGGCTTAGGTCTATGTATTGAGCTTATTCACTTTGAAGGATGTGACCTTGGGCCTAGGCCTCCAGAAGGATCTAGTACAAAAGCATCGATCGTCTCGTGTTTCTTCTTTTTTTTTTTTGTTATTTTTCTTTTTTTAGTGACTATGTTTTCATTCAACTAAATAGAAATTAAAATATAAAAAACAACTTGGCATAATACTAAACAAATACTTAAGCCATTGATTAAATTAAAGAACATAAAGAAGATTTCTTCATATGTTTTTTTTTCCTAATTTTTGTGCACGTAACTCTATAAATGAGATAAGATCAAGCTCTCAAATAAATAGATTTTTTGCTGTTTATGTTTTTCAAATTATCCCTATCTCTGGTTTAGGTTCTTAATATATTGTCAATATTGATCTTTTTTTACCTAAAATCTTATAGATTAAATCCTTAACAGCTACAAATCGCAGATGAACCAAAAAACAAAGAACAAAAAAAAAAAAAAAAATCATAACATGATAGATCGAATAATTTATTTCAACTTCTAATTATTTAGCATCCTAATTGATCATCAAAATGCATTGGAAGTTAATATAAATTAAAAAATATTCATAGTGGAGAACAAAAAACTAATCTAAAATAATTTATCTGAAGTCATCTCATGTATCATGGCCAAGCATACCTAACCATATAACTTTACCAACCCAAGGGTAAAGGATGAACAATATTTAATGCCCAATCCATTGTAAGAAATAAAATAAAATTGATTTTTCTTTTTGTGTATTCCAATTTAAGAAGGAAGTTGGGTGCTCTGCCATTAATCCCAATATTTGCTTGGCCATGTAGTAATATGTGATCATAAGGAAAACAACGCTAAATCGCTAAGGATGCTGTTGTCTTGGAAATTGCTACATGTTGTTACGTAAAAAACCTAAGTCTTTGCCTTGGCATATCACTCCAATAACAAAAATTAGTTGTCTCCCTGATTAGAAGCAGATATTAGATTTAATCATTAATATGATTTACTACTGTATTCCTATACCCAAGAATCATCATGTCAAATTACTAAGAATAATAGTTGACAATATGTATCTGAATCAATAGTGATGTAATTGAGTGGGATGGAGTTTTCTACAGTTAAATCTGTCTTTAATGCTTAAAGATTCTTTCTCTTTAATAGGGAAGAAAAATGAGAGCAAATTATATATATAATTTGACTTCCGGACCATAATCCCCTTTATATATTAAGTCAAAATAGAATCTCATTATTCTTTGTTTGACTAATTTTAGGTTTCTACACATTTGAAGTCCATACCAATAGATATCTTTCGAGCCCACAATAATAGATTACTTATTAGCCTATTAAGTTAGATAGCTCATAATATAATTGTCACTTAAATATGTAAGAATCTCCTACTTGGGCTACATATGTTTCTTGAAATAATTATATCATATAGTCTTGAGTGCACATTGAAAATGCTATCTTGCCTTGAAATACCTCCTTGCTTATAATCTGGTCTATCTACTATATAGCATGGGATCAAAATGACATTCTTTACATATACTCATAGGACTCATCAATGGTCACTATACCAACATATTCAATGACATAGATCAAGTATGGATGCGTTGCATGAAATTACATGTAATGTGGTCTTAAACATGCCTATTTACAACTGGTTCTACTTTATTCTTTAGTGAGATCAAAAGTAAAAACAATATAATTCGAAGTATGTAAATAAAATATTCACTTCATTTTGTCAAAAATAAATAAAAAATGTGTCTAGAACAAAACACCAAAAGTGCAAACACCCACTAGACATGCACATCATCAGATAAACTTATACCCATATGAGCAGTGTGCTCATGAAACACCTTAGGTGGTAAATCCTTAGTAAGCAGATATACAATTATGGAGTTTGTCCCAATATGGTCTATAGACACCTGATAACTCTAAACTCTCTCTAACAACAAGAAACTTGATGTCTACGTGCTTCGATTTGAAGAGCTCGTTGTTGTTGGAATAATGAACAGCCAAATTATTATCATAATATATCCTTAATGGTTTTTTAATACCATCCATAACATGCAGCCTAGTGATAAAATTTCACCAAAATCAGAATATAGCAAGTTAATATAGCCCAACATGGATCTTACTGTCTTGGCATTTAGAAAAATCAAAATAAGAATATCCAAAGATCTCTAAATGATTCGATCTCTAATAGGTGAGCATGTGGTCTTTTGTTCTCTACAAATAACATATAACCCATTTGAATACTTTTCGGTGATCCATCCCAAGGTTACTTAAATATCTACCTTGCATTCCCACTATGGATGCAATATCTAGATGCGTACATACTTATATCTAGATGCGTACATACTTGAGCATACATAAGACTTCCTATAGCTGACACAGAAGGAATCTTTTGTATTTCTTTATTTTCAAACTCATTCTTGGGGCGCAGACTGAGATCGAACTTGTCTCCCTTAGCAATTGAGGTATCTCTTGGTACACAATCTTTCATGCCGAATCTATAGAGAATTTTTTCGATATAGTTCTTTTGTGATAACCCAAGGATACCTTGAGAGCAATCTCAATGTATATATATGCCTAATACAAAAGAGGCGTTCCCAAGATCTTTTATCTCAAAGTTCTTTATCAAAAATCTCTTGGTTTCATGCGGTAAGCCTATATCATTGCTAGCAAGTAGTATGTCATCTACGTATGACACTAGGAATATAAATTTACTCCAACTAAACTTATGGTATACATAATCATCAACTTTTTTTTTACCTCAAATTCATATGAGATAATAACTTAATGACATGTGTGATACCATTGACAAGAAGCTTGTTTGAGACCATAAATGGATTTCTTTAGTTGTAGACCACCTTCTTTGGGTTACTAGATACAAAGTTTTCTAGCTACACTATATATATCAGTTCATCAATATCACCGTTGAGAAACATAATTTGTGCATCTATCTAATGTAGCTCTAAATCAAAATGAGCCACAAGTGCCATTGTGATCTTAAAAGAGTGTTTCATGGAAACAGAACAGAAAGTTTCTTTATAATCAATGCCTTCTTTTTTAGTGTTTAGCAACTAAACGAGCTTTATATCTTTCAACATTGCGTTTTGAATCTCTTTTGGTCTTAAATGTCCATTTACAATCAATGAGTTTCGCACCTTCAGATCACAAACGTCATTGTCCTTCATGGATTTCATCTCATCATTCATGGCATCAATCCACTTTTGAGAGTTAGAACTCTGTTTGATCTTATAGAGTTGATTGGACTTTCTTCCACTCCTATGTCAACCTTATGTTCTTATATAAGGATGATATAGTCATCTGGAATTGTGCTTTTCCTTTCTCTAGTCAATGACATATTCTCTTAAGGTTGTTGAGTTTGCTCTTTAGGAGCAACTTCTTCATAACATTCCTTTTGTCCTAAGGGGTGGTTACTAAGTGAGCATTTTCAACCTTTTCTTGCTTAGGCCTTTCCTCTTCTTCCACATGATGAGATATGAGCTCACTAAGAGTCTATATATCCTTTTGGGTGTTGTAACTCACTTTGAACTAACCATATGCAGGAAGAGAAATTAAAACTAAATACACCAGCAAGTCCTTAGATAGCTTTAACTTTAGTGCCTTTAGTTTGGAAGTGATATGATGTAACGACTCGAAAAATTCAAAACTTAATGACTACGATTAATTAAGGATTTTTCTCTCATTACTCAATTGAGAGCTTAAGAAAGTACAAGTTTAGCATTTATTAACATGTATATTTAAAGGTCTTAATAACCGTAAGACCTTAGAAATAATTAATGTTGTGAATGCACAAAATTATATGCTTTATTTATGAAACATGTAATAATGTAATGTTATGATAGTACATTAAAATAATTAAAAATAATTATTTAATGTGCTAAACCAAGAATTCATGATTTATTAATTTATACATGAGCCAAAAAAGATTATGTTATTGGCAAAAGTAGAATTTCCAACTTACTAAGATTATGTGGAAATTCCCATGTGATATCAGTCAGTAAAAGAAACCTAGATCAATACTGATCATGAGCTCTATACCATAAATTCAAAATGGTGAGCACCAAGTTCAAGAATGCAAGAATTTCAATGTTTTGAATGTGTATAGTTAATTATTATACACATTAATAATTATGGAAAGTTTACTATTATTGTTGTAATGACAATAATAATAATGA